>JAHQIW010000788.1:0-191312 GCA_019055375.1 Parelaphostrongylus tenuis | reverse complement strand
CCTACTCGGTACATAATGATCCTTCGTGAGCTTTATAAAGATTTCACGACCAGAATATCTCCATTCTACAACAATATCACCATTGACGTAAGAAGAGGGGTTCGACAAGGCGATACAATATCGCCAAACCTATTCACTGCCACCCTACAAAACGTCATGCGAACATTAGAATGGGACGAAATGGGAGTGAAAATTGACGGTCGACAGTTAAACCATTTTCGCTTTGCTGACGATATCGTTCTCATAACACCAAACATCAGCCAAGCGGAACGAATGTTGACTGATTTCGATAACGCCTGTGGAAGATCGGTCTTCAACTGAATCTAACGAAAACAATGTTCATGAGGAACGGATGGGTTTCTAATGCCCCATTCACGCTCAACGGAACGACAATTTCCGAATGCTCCAATTACATCTATCTAGGTCGTGAAATCAACATGATGAACGACCTAGCCCCAGAGTTGAGCAGGAGGAAACGAGCGGCTTGGGGAACGTTTAAGAGCATCGAAGATGTAGTGAAGAGGACAAAGAACATCCGACTCCGTGCCCACCTTTTCGACTCGACAATTATCCCTGCCCTAACGTATTCAGCAGAAACCTGGTCGCTACGTAAGCAGGATGAAAGATCACTTGGAGTTATCGAACGCGCAGTCGAAAGGTCGATGCTAGGAGTATCCCGTATTCCGCAAATGAGAGAAAGGATCCGAAGTTCCGACCTACGTCAACGATCGAAAATCAGAGACGCCGTTCTACACGCCAGGATATCGAAAATAAGGTGGGCCGGACACGTGATGCGCTTCAACGACAACCGATGGACGAGAGCCGTTACCGACTGGATTCCTCGGGACATCAAGCGCTCTACAGGAAGACCACTGACCTGTTGGTCCGATTTCTTCACGAAAGCGATGGAAGAAAGATATGATGCTCAGCGAATCCCTAGAGCAAGGAGGACCCACTGGCTACTCTTGCACGCGATAGGGAAAAATGAAGAGTTGCTGGTACCCGCTCGAGTCACTCGACGATCAACGGAACGACAGGTGATACAGGTAAAGAGCATTATTATCTGAACGTGGAACTTGGGTTTTTGACTGAGCCAGCGAGTCTTTGCTACAAGGTTGGCAGTAGGCGCGGCACGTGTTGATCTTGTTGTAGACCCAGGACTCATCCTTAATGATGATCGACTTGAAGAATCATGCCTGTGGGATCGCAGCAAGCAAGAGACACTTGCAGATGGTCACCCTTGCGGCGTGATCGTGATCACTCATTACATAATTTTTCCACTGAAAAATTATTTTGCTGTAGCTCACTCCATTTAGATGGCGTGCTCTTTTATATCGTCTTGGCGAAAGCTACTAGGGTTCTTTTCCGCTACCCGGAAATAAATGGATATTCAATCACATTCACTTTGCAGGAACTTTTCACAGGAGAGTTAGTATTCATTCGAGAGCTGAAACCTCCAGCTAGCGTGGCTTCTATATGACCGGCTTCTAAAATTACCCTTTTATACCGCCGTCAAATTCAAAATAAAATTATGTTATAGATCGGCTGCGCAATTCACCTGTTACTTCGCTGGAAGCACTAAAAACACATGAACGTGTAGAGAAGTCTTTTATACCAGTATCATACTTTGATCCGAAGTCTCTTTTCTTCCAAAGAAGAGAAAAATTTTTAGTCAAATGACAAAAATTGCCCCTCACATGAGCTTTATCGATTAATCAGCAGTGAACACGGCACTGAATTTGCAGCTACCAGACCCTCCGGCTGTGGACCAGTCAGCAAACAAAAACGCTGAATATGTGAAACTAGATCCTATTATTCCTACTAAACTGCTGAGAAAACGGCCTTTCCAGAACATAAACACAGCGCTGAAATCTTCATATCTTACGCCATCAAATTATTATTAATAGTCTGAGGAAGAAACTTTGTCTTTTGAGGAAAAACGGGTGTGTGAAACACAAATGCTTCCTTCTCCTTGGAGCATCATTACAAGACTTTTTGAAAACCGACCAAAAGACTTTGCTTTAGCTCTAGATTCAAGCTTTCAAGCTGATTACTAACACTCTCATAAAAAAGGCGTATGGCCTAGAAAAAGATTCAAGGTTTCAGGCTTTTTACAAACACTCCCATGAAAAATTCTTCTCCAGCGAATGGGCAGAATAATCATTTGTTCCATGATAACAGAAAAGAATCGCAACTAGAAACTCCGACATTCCACGGCTTTCTGGCCATAATCCGATTTGAAATCGAAAAAAAAACTGATTAGAACAATAGTGTGAAAGAGATTATGAGGAAGCCCAATATGATTGCTCTAATTTGCAAGCAAGGGCCACTAAATGTATGCAGCATATGTTCAAAAGTTAGTCTTCTTCTGTAGACACAGGTACGCTGATAGAATAGGTCCTTTTAGTGGTGTACTGCATGATATTATACCATAGAACATCAAAAAAATATTAGATACTATTTTATTTTGCACTCAAATTTTCATGAGATCTGCCATCGAAAGTTCTTTTTATGTGATGCTGTTTGCTCTACATAACTAGTTGTGTGTTTAGCAAAAGCATTTTCTAAATTGCTTTTTTGCTAGATTAACTTTAATTGGAGGGCCATCATAGAACAAATTATCACCTTAGCCACTTCACTAATAATTCCAGCTTACACTCACTACAAACATACCAGTCCGTTTTTTTACTTTGATAAAATTCACATTATAAGTGACTCATCCACGGATCATCCTCTTTGTCGGATTCCGCCCGGTTAGTCTCGAGGGCACGTGACCTGTCTCCTGGGGTGGATAGAGGAACTCAACGGAACCAAAGCGGCCGTGTGCTTCCCAGAGACGCAGCTGGATTCAGGGGATGAGCTCTCTGGTTCTGCAGCGCAGATTTGAAAGAACTCTATTTCTACGAGTCATGTCGGCCAAAAGCCTGCAATAAAGCGGCTGGGGAGTGCATTGGAGGCGGTTAGGAGTCGCCTTTATAAAATAAGCTTGTCCCGCTCCTCCGCGAGAAACTGGCAAGCTACTCGTGAGTACCCAGCCCCCACGTTTAGAGCCTGGCAAGCTATACGTTGAGTATCAAAATGCCAAAAACAGTAATAAATATGGACCTCATTCTCCTAACTCCGAAGGAGCCCCTGGTACGACAGCTCCAGCTAGAAGAAGTACGGAGAGGCTGCTGAATCTCAGGACCAGATTCGGCTGCCAAAAGCTAAGCGGACTAAAATGACAATCTGTACCTGCAACTCATGAACGCTTGCTAACTTATCCGCTATGAAGATCTATCGATTCAAGCAAGAAGGATAATGATAAGGCACGACATCATTGGCGTGGCTGAGACGAGAAGACTTTTACTTTTTACGCTGTTTATGACACCGAAGAAGAATTTTTCTTGGAGCATGCGATAACAGAGTTGCCGACGGCGTTGGCCGCACTCGTCAAATCGAATTTGATCGTGAACACCGTTTCGTTTAAATATCTAGCAACCCGTATCGGACGATTACGGTTGAAACGATGTGGTTCAATGCCGGCTTTGACCATCTTCGTTGCTTACGCACCAACACAAAGCTATGATGATGGCGAAGTCGAGACGTTTTATATGGACCTTGAAAAATTCTTTAGAAGAGGCCATACTTTCTTCAAGGTTATCGTGAGAAATTTTCTAACGCGAAAATTGAACCTAGGAGAACGTCTGAAAAAACTCACCTTGGGACCCACAGAGTAGAATGGAATGAACAGGGTGAGAGGCTACCTGAATTATCACGGCGACAAACCGTCCATGCTGACTCACGATTCCAAAAACCTCACTCTCAGCGATGGACGTGGGAATCTCATAGTTGAGAATACCATAGCGAAATAGACCACATCATAATAAATGGAAGGTACTGCCTGACCGATGTCGCTGTTGTTCCTACCTTGTACCCGGGATCAGACCATCGCCTCCTTCGCGAAACGTTCCGTTTTTCTCGGAGAGGAGAGAAAGCCGCTAAATTCAAACAGCGAAGTCCCAGAACTACCATAAACGGGGATGTGTTCAAATCATTAGTCGGCTTTTGGGAAGATACCGCTGTCGATAGCATCGACGAACTATACAATCGACTCGTTGGATATCTTACGTTAGCGCTATAAAAGGCGAGAGTCCTAAAGTCACGAAGAGGCGCTTATCTCCGCAGGCACTCGAGCTGATACGTCAAAGTGGAATCGCACGACCTACAGGCCACCGAAACTCACGTCCAAGCTTGCGAAACGCTGCAGAGTAGCGATTAAAGATGACCTCGAAGAGAGACGTGGGCACTATGACAGAAGCTGCAGAAGCAGTGAAGAGCATTCTCAAAGCTCAAAGGTGCCTCGCTAATTATGAGACCAAAATGATTGCACTCCGATGACCTGACGGTGCACTCAGCTTCCAGAAGGGCAATGGAGAATTCATGCGTCAGCACTCTTCGTATCTCTATGTTAATCGTGTCCTCTTACCGTCATATAGCATGAAAGAAAACGAATCTGTCGTTCCACCGGTCCTCCCATCCGGAATCCGCCATGCTTTATCGTCGGTGAAGAACAGAACAACACCCGGTGCAGAAAGGATAAGATAAAACACTTGAAGAGCCCCCGCCAGTTCTCATCAACACCGTGGCTTGGCTCTTCACTCACTACTTGTCAGAATGCAATTTTCTCATTCAGTGAAAAACCAGCATGACCGCGTTGCTATTCAAAAAGGGAGACCTTCATGACATAGGCATTTATCGCCGTGCTTGCTGTCCGTTGTCTATAAACTCTTCACTCGAATCATCCTAAACAGGATTGAGAGAACACTGGACGAAGGGCGGCCATACGAACAAGCAAGGTGAAAAAAAGGATTTAGTAGCATAGATCACGTCCACACAATCACAAGACTCATTGAAGTTTCGCGAGAGTGCAAACTACATCTCTGTCTCACTTTTGTCGATATGAAGAAAGCCTTTGATTCAGTGGAAATAGAAGTCCCTACTCGGTACATAATTATCTTTCGTGAGCTTTATAAAGATTTCACGACCAAAATATCTCCATTCTACAACAATGTCACCATTGACATAAGAAGATGGGTTCGACAAGGCGATACGATTTCGCCAAAGCTATTCACTGCCACCCTACGAAACGTCATGCGAACATTAGAATGGGACGACATAGGAGTAATATCTGACGGTCGACAGTTAAACCATCTTCGCTTTGCGGACGATATCGTTCTCATAGCACCAAACATCAGTCAAGCGGAACGAATGTTGACCGATTTCGATAACGCCTGTGGAAAGATTGGTCTTCAACTGAATCTAACGAAAACAATGTTCATGAGGAATGGATGGGTTTCTAATGCCCCATTCACGCTCAACGGAACGACAATTTCCGAATGCTCCAATTACATCTACCTAGGTCGTGAAATCAACATGATGAACGACCTAGCTCCAGAGTTGAGCAGGAGGAAACGAGCGGCTTGGGGAACGTTTAAGAGCACCGAAGATGTAGTGAAGAGGACAAAGAACATCCGACTCCGTGCCCACCTTTTCGACTCGACAATTATCCCTGCCCTAACGTATGCAGCAGGAACCTGGTCGCTACGTAAGCAGAATGAAAGATCACTTGGTGATATTGAACGCGCAGGCGAAAGGTCGATGCTACGAGTATCTCGTGTCTCGCAAATGAGAGAAAGGATCCGAAGTTCCGACCTACGTCAACGATCGAAGATCAGAGATGCCGTTCTACACGCCAGGATATCGAAAATAAGGTGGGCCGGACACGTGATGCGCTTCAAGGACAACCGATGGACGAAAGCCGTTAGCGACTCGATTCTTCGGGACATCATGCGCTCTACAGGAAGACCACCGACCTGTTGTTCCGATTTCTTCACGAAAGGTTTAGAAGAGAAATATGATGCTCAGCAAATCCCTAGAGCGAGAAGGACCCACTGGACTACTCTTGCACGCGATAGGAAAAGTGGAAGTGTTCCTGGTACCGCTCGACTCACTCGAAGATAAGCGGGACGAGAGGATTATATATATATATATATATATATAAGGTATGTTTGTTCAGAAAAACTAGGAAGCACTTGACATGTTTTAGAGCTGCATGGGAGAAAACGGAAGCGAAATGAAGGAAGAATGTGCAGTAGCAACAAAAGCTCAAAAACAGTTGAAAGCAATGAGTGACAACTTCACACGCACATCCATTAGAATTAGTGGAAAAGAGAGTGCGAAAACATTGTTGACCAACATATTTGTACCGCTATGTTCAATTCTTGTTGGTTTTCAAGCACTATCGTCTCATAGGATCCGATTACGCTCTGTATAACAGCGACAGAATTCATAATTTTGGTAAGGAGGAGCCTAGAGAAATTATAATACTTTTCCGTTATCCGGTTCCAGTTCCAACGCTAGTGGAAAAATTATTTTTGGTTATTTTCGAAGCCTAAGTAGACATTCGATAGCATAACTCTCAAAAAAAAAAAGATGTTTTCTTTCTGAAGCAGCTTTTCTATTGCGCTATCACAGCAAGAATAAAATTATGCCGCTCGTTGAAACATTTTTCACTAAACAAAATCTTTCTTTTGGACTTTCAGAGATTATGCGATGGCTTATATTTCATGGATTCCAATGATGCATTTGGTTTTTGAAAAGAACTCTATAGTACGCAGTATCAATCAGAATAAGATTGGGTTTTGCAAATTTAGCACTGTAGAAAGCGCGGTGGCTTAACGGCCAAATCTCTTTGCGAACGGTGCCATTTTCTGCTGGCGGGCGGCTCGGACGGCCACGAAGAGGGGCTGCAGGCGCTTGCACCAAAGCTAATATGACAGCTTTATACTGAAATTGACACTTCTTTTGTCAACAAGTGGGATTTCTGCAGCATTACTTGGCTAACTATGACAGAACAGACTTCAAAAGATTATTTTTATTAGAAATGCTGTAATTACTTCAAAAACGTTCCACATTATCAAAGGAAAAAACCAACATTTCTATAGTATTTCATTTTTACTTACAATTCAATCAAATTTGATGTTTTTCTTTCGATTATCACATGCTTTATTGCATAATACACAAAGTCGTCACATTTCTTGAAAAACAATGAATAGTTCCTTAGAAATAGTGTTGTTTATTGCATGCGATCCCACCCCAGCAATAATTCTCAATATTTTTTGATTAATAATCCACCTCAGATTTCAATTTCTCACATCATTGCGTAAATTCGTTCCAATTTTTATTCGTAGCTATGGCATGGGAAGAAGAGATGGGGGCGTAGCGGTTCTTATCGCCATTTATATCCTACTTGAGCCCTTTGGTAATTAATATTTTTTAGTTTTGTAAAAGGTCTTGATAGTCAATTGTTAGCTAAAAGCAGGTGAATTTTAACGATGCATTAAATTCTTTGAATGACCTATTTTCTTGGCTGTAACAATCGAATAAATATTTTGTTTCACATTCAAGCATTTCTTTCCGAATGAAGGTTTTTTCATAAGCAGTTAACAATCATTTTTTCATAGATTTCATAGATCATAGCATCGCAAATTTTGTCTATTTTTCGATGATCGTATCCTGTTTTGACCTTTCGGGAAAAGCACGTTTGGTAGTTTCTTTTTTGCAGAAATATGATAACGATTTCACAGTTGAAATTTCGATAATTTTGATGCCATACTTTGTTTTTAAAAGGGATCTCATATTACTCTCTAGCACTATAAATAAAAATATCTTTCACACTCAAATTTTCTCGCTGAACAAAGCTTTTTCGCTGGACTTTTAATAATTTTTCGATAGCTTCAACTTCGACCATTTTCATAGACACTTCCTTATTGTACTGCAGCAGTCAGAAGAAGGTTGCGATTCGCAATTCTTGATATGTTGCCAAAGGTACGGTGATCTGGGGCCAATGTCGCGAAATCCTACTGTCTGGAAGACGACAACCAAAATTCTTCTAACTGTTACAGCTCTTCATGAAGTCCTCTTCACAAATAATTCACGTATTTGTAATTGCTGAGATTTGCACTACTGAGCGGTTACTAACTTTTTTAGAATAACTTTATACAGCAAAAAATCTTCAAATGTCAAACAGAATTTCATTTCAAAGGTGCAAAGAAGAAGCCATTTGAGAAACAAAATACGCCGTTCAAATTTAATTGATTTCAGCTATAGAATTTGTGCTGATAATCTACTTGAATAGGTCTTTAAAAAAAAAAAAGCCAAAGGCTCACGAGCCCAATCCATGAAATACTGTTGCATACGACAGAAGGCATTTCCAAAAGTAGGATCTTTGAGACGGTTGAGTCTTATTCTTTTATATAAACACGTTTACAAAAGCTCTTTCACTGACAATTCAAGTATTTTTTGGCATAAGAGTCTATAAAAATCGAAATCTAACTTTACAATCCCAAAAACCCGCGTCCAATCAGAAAAATTGGACTACGATTTCAAAATGTCATCTTTTTTTTTAAAATTAGAACGTACTGTGGGATTATTTTCAGAAAACAAGCATAGTATTAGAGTCAGAATTTCTCAAGCTATCTACTGACTACAAAAACATCAAGAAGATATAAGAAAATGCCCAACCACAGCTGGAAATATAATCCTTTTCGCAAGTATGTGGATTTTGTTCTGAAAAAGGGAAGATTTTGGGCAGCATTAGCGTTAAACTTTCCAAAATTATTCATTCAGAAGTCTTATTAGTGGTATTTCGTCGTCTTTTGATAACAATGTTCCTCTGAGAGCTTTATTGCAAAATCCTTATCCACATACCGGCAAAACATAATGGCTTGGTGTTAATGCTGCGTTGAGCCCAAATTAACTTCTTTTAGCTGCCACAGCACAGTAAAAAGTTGTTTTTGAAAAACTAAATACAGCATTGGAATTGCCGACATTCAAGCTGACGTATGGTTAGTAAAAGTCTATAGTAAAACCTCTTTTCAGCGATGAATGTTTTGAAGATGAGCGTAGTTCTGACTTGGCCATTTGCAGCGCAATAAGGAAACCGTTTAGAAATCAAATATACCATTGAAACTTTTTGAATTTGAGCTGTTAAGAGACTGTCAAGACTCAATGAGAAATTAAAAGGCGCGCTCTTCTAAAGGGATTGGAAAGAGGTGCGGATCACGGCGATAATCTAAATTTGTGAAACCTAATCTACCTTTGCTTGTTACAGCTCAGCAAGAAGCCCTCTTCAAAGTCCAAATGCTTTTCTCAAATTCACAAGATTAGCTATCGACTGGTTAATAGAAGTCTAAAGAAAAAGCTTTGTGCAGCAAGAAATGTTTGGATGAGAAACATAGTATTGTTTTTGCTGTTACAGCGCATTGAATGCGCCCTTCCAATTATAAATATCTCTCAAGATTTTTTGAGATCCTTCTGTATAGATAACTTGTCAAAAGTAGACAGAATATGAGGAGTGCTTTTGAGCACTCACGTTGTGATTTGAAGCTATATATATATATATATATATATATATATATATATATATATATATATCAATATTTTGCATCAGATGTAAATGAGCAGGGAAAAGTGATTAACTATCACTTCAGAAAACACCCATTGTAAAAAGCGAACGAGGCTAAATTTTTTTGGCTATTCTTTCACAATCCAATATAAACTGAGAAAACCAAGTGATTTCTTTTTAGCGCAGTATGTTGTCGCAGTAAGTTAGACGATCAGTATCTTGACTTGAATTTACAATCCAAAATTGAATAGGGCAAGGTAGCATGGAATTCACCTTAGAGGTACTCCTATCGTACATAATTGTTCTTATGTTGACAATGATGTACAGTCGTAGATAAAAGTAAAAGGATAAGTCCATCAGCGTTTATCAAACCCTGAGGGAAGCGCCACGCATTCGTCATCAATTTTTAACATTGTATGAGGTGATTGAATGCATAACCTGGCCTCTGCAATGACTCGCTGTGGCTTCCCGCTGAACCGAGTCAGTGCTGTTTATCCTCCTTGACAAGTCTGAGACAAGTCTGGTAAAAACTTAGAGACCTGGAAGGGATGGATGACTTGAGTCATAAGCGCGGAATCGAACCACTGACCGCGTGTGCGACTCAGTGCACCTCTAACCACTGCGCCGCATGCACTCATGAGTATTAGATAGCTTTCAGAAACTAGCCGAAAAACATACGTATAGAGATTTCTAAGATAAAAAATATCTTTGATTGAGAATGAAGACGTCATGGACCGTAGAAGAAACTGTAGTGATGACTTTGAGTACTATTCCTCAGCCTTATTATATGTAGCTGATATTATTATTAGACATTCATCTACGAGGAACTCATTTTATATAATCAATTCTCTCAGATCAATGTACATTCATTGTCATATTGCACAAATAAATCATGGTTCGTTGTCTAGCAAGACTCGTGCAGTAAAGTGTTTTGAGATACCCTGCAATTCATGTATGTTCGTTTATATGATCATCGCTGAGCTCATGACTCCTCTATTCCGCTAATGCAAGTGATTTGGAGTCAGACATGTCTGGAATTCTTGAATCATTGATAGGATATTGATGATATATTGATGGCAAGTCGTTTTTGAGTTACATTTGCATTCAACCACCTCTATGACGCCACATATGGAATTGACTGCGGGCCACATTCCTTAGGAACGATCATTGTCAAAAGCTTTGTTTACCTTGTTATCATCAAGTTTTCTCCGAACGAATAGCTAGAAAGCTATCTACATAGTGTATGACAACTATAATCTGTTGATACATTTTAGGACAGAGTGGAATTACTAAAGAATGCGAAAGCTTCGACATCGTTTGGAAAAGAAAGCGGCATCAAAAAACTATGAGGAATCAAAAATGATGCCGATGTTTTCGTAAAAAACGTATATTAGATAGATCAATTACATCAGACACCATTCTACAACTTAGCAATTTTTTTTGTACAAGTGAACTCAAAAGACATCATCCAGCGAACACTCTTGACGCTTCTGTGCGTAGCCACAATCTTTTTTGTGAAAGTTGAAGTTGATAATCCCTATAACCTAATTAGCTAGCAGTGATATAAACCAGTTTTACGCTAGCTGAAGCACTCGAAGTACTGAAAAAGTTTCATTATCACTCAGGCTTATTTTTCTTTTTCTTTGAACGTTTTTTTAGCTTAGCTATTGCATTTTCTATTATTAATACCGCCATTACTACTTTTACTGCACACTACAATTTCATTATTACTGTTATGTTTGCACCTGCGCTTAATAGTTACTTTCTGATTAGAAAATAATCGTGAAAGTTTATATCGAAGTTCCACATTGATGGAAATATGCCGGGATCAGCTGAAAATTCCTTTGAATGTAGTGCATTCTCCAATTTTTATCCAGCGCTCTAATGTCAGTTTAGGCCTTCAAACGCGATCTTGCTTTATCACAATTTCTAGTCTATGAAACCACTTAAATCGACATAACTGATAAGTTTCATAGCGAATTTTCGAACGGATTCTTTATAGTGAAATATTTTCTTCGCATCTGGAGAATGCTATCGAATTCTTTTCTTCCACTGCCTTGTAGACAATCTATTTCATCGTTGAAAATGAGGCTAAATATCCAATATCTCAAATGGTCACGTAGCTTGTTGTTATCGATGAGTTCACGCAAAACCGTATATAAATACACTGGTCTGACCAAAACATATCTTTATCGAGCAGAATGTACTGCGATATAAGTACAGAAATAAGCTCATTTAAGTAGATGGTGCACCAGACTACTTGAGAAAAAGACAAGTATCACTAATATCTTTTCAAAATTTGTAGAACTACCATAAAGGTGTTGGTAAATCAATGTCGGATTTGTAATTTTGCGTCTTAGCACCGTGAAATACTTCAATATTCTGTGTTATTTTCAGTAACAATTTACGTTCTTCCGAACCGTAGGTCTGAATCGTGATAGAAACTGTGTTCTTGACAGATTTTAGACGTTGAAATTTCAGAATCGAAAATAGTCATTTTGGCAAATCTACCTCCGTAAATTTATATTGCATCTGTGCAACTCATACGGCTGGAAAATCTTTGTATTTCCTGGATGGAATCGTATCTTCAAAGAGCACCGATGATAATAAGAAAGGCCTTAGTGAGTCTAATGAGTAGGAATAAAGATTGAATTGCGAGTGCAGACAAACCTGATGTTGCTCTGTCTCTCCCTGAGCCGTGTTTTTACTCTACTCGTGCTATGAATAGTCATCTGTCATGAACAGATCACATTGCACTTTCTAGTGAAAGAAAAGTAGTTGTGAACAGTGAGCTGTGAGTCCAATTGCAGCTTCTGCGTAACTGGATTCAATGCCAGTTTTTACTTTCTAGTTTACCCCTTCGGCGAACAATTGCTGAATACCGATGTAATAAAAATTTCACTGTAGTTTATAGGCTCTAGTAGTCAGCCCCCTTAGTATCCACTCAACTTTGTTCACGCACTATGGCAAGTTGTTGATTATATTCACACGTTACTGTGTTCGCTTTGTTAGACTCAAACCTTTATGACAATTTAATAGCACCTCGATTGAGTAAAAAAAGTCAGCCCACTTCAACAGACCACTGACATGCGTGGCTCTAAAATGATTGCAAGGCATATTGAATTTTGAGCTGTGGTATTAAGAAATCACTCGAAGTGAAAGTTATGTTATATTGAATATACTAGCCACGAGCATTTGAGTGTACAACACTCTGTGTTTGGTGAGTTCTTCACTGGACATAGAGTGTAAATCGTACGTCGTCGCTATCTCTTATTGTGGGGACTGGAGCACCCACAGAGATTAGCAAAAGACGAGAGAGGGCAACTGCCCGACTGACGAGATCGCAAGATCGAAACACGTGTATCGGGCTCTATAAGTCAGCCCTCATTGACTGACCATTGACATGCGTGGCTTAAATAATGATTACCAGGCATCTTGAGACATGTAGTTTACCACCTATCACCATGTCGAGTATTTCAGCAGTTTCTGTGGTTAGAATTTCTGTGGAGGTTTAGGAAGCAATCGAACGTGTGATCTGCTTTTAACAGCTATACCATTTTTTGAAGTCCATAATTTCATGCTTTTCATGGAAAAATTGCTCGCTGGCAGATATCTATGATGTGTAGTCGTTGTTGTTCTCCTAAGAGATTTTGTGGAATGTTTTTTTTTTGAAAAAAATTAGGAAAAATAAAAAAATACATGTACTTTCTTCATCCTATGGCCGATTTCAGGCGATTTCATCATGTTGAGAGCTCAGACATACTCTATTATATCACATCTAATTATTCAATTGATATTTCCCACAACTGACGGAAGTTTGATGCAGAATTTTTTTGAAATCTATTCAAATATCTGCCTATTACATGGAATTTATCATTTAACTAATTATAGAAAAGTTTAGAGTGTGTTGTCACGTGATGTGATGAGGAACTTATTTAAGCTAGAAAATCAATCTCACGTATGATATTGAGGATATGATATGACATGTCTTATTTAGTCATCACCGCATTCATTGCAAGAACTTGTGTATATTGTGACTGAACTCAAGCAATCTCTACCATTACAAATTATCACACAGCCCTCTGCTTCACAAATACGGTCATAAATACGATTTTGAACCATAGGCGACGTAGTGTAAAAGGTGAGATCTACAATTCTCACAGAATTTTCGACGCCATTGCTCTCTATGCGATTACTTCAATGCGGTCCGTACTGCGCTTGATATAAACGGCAACTTTGAAGGTATCTTCGTTTTTGGGCATGACACTTCTTTGGTAACGAGCCTAGATCTCCATTTCCACAGTGCCCGCTGTTTCTTAACCACTTAAGATGGATATTTGTCGGGTTAAAAATGGTGGCTCCTTTCTCACTTCTAAATCAGTTCAAACACATGTAGTTTTCGATATATGTTTCGAACAATAATTTTTTGGTGTATTAGGGATGAGAGGAGAGATAGGTACTAATATGTCCTTTAATGCCGACATCTCATAATATAGCCACATTCGAGAAAGTGCGCATGAACGTACAAGAAGAGAAGCCAATTCTCTCTAGGTCAGAGTATATTAATTCATAATATTATATGTTTAATAAGCAATCATATCCATAATAGTCTGTACGTTACGTAATATACGAGTAGTTATATGCAAGTAGTAGTATTGCTATGTTATACTATTGCAATTTCATTATAGAAGTCATATTAGCGTACGGTATTAAGCGCTATGTGACGAATCGGATTATGAGTTGACAGGAGGAAAAAGCTGGACTAATACTTCACTGTCAAGACATAGATGATTCAAAGAAATCTCTTATTTTTCAAAGCTTTTTGAGAAGTTGTATGATGTTACAACTATAGATTCAATCAAGATTGTTGACTGAATTACAAAATCCAACCATAAGAAGGAGTTGAATACTCGTTTCTCTCTTACGAGTGATTGTTACACCACCAAGGTCAACGCTCTGTTATTCTTTCTTTGATATAAACTAGCAGCTGTCAGCAATCAACCTTTGACGGGTAGGCCAACAGCTATAGGCCAACGAAGCAATTGATATGTTTCTGAAGTATGGGTGCATGGACACAAACAATTGTGAGTGCTTTTGTGCACACCAAACATTTCAATTCATTATTGCCATGATCGACAGGGCCCATGATTTTTCTCAACTTCAACGTCAAAATAACCAAGGAAAAGTATTCTAGGGTGATGTTTCTTTGTGATTTCGCTGACACATCTTTGTCCCTACAGGCCATTTATTTTTCCAGCCGTCTGAGTTGCACAGATTGAGTTGCTTCGATGAAAGACTTTGTGAATTCACATTGCAACTCATCAATAAACATTCAAAATAATTCCAAAAAAAGACATTAGAAAAAAGCTTTAGACATTCTTTTTTTTTGGAATTATTTTGAATGTTTATTGCGAGGCTTTAAAAACAGTCAATCTTAAGGATCAACTTTATGATAGTTCTACAAATTTTGAAAAGAAATTAGTGATACTTGTCTTTTTTCAAGTAGTCTGGTGCAGCTTCTAATCAAATGAGCTTATTTCCACATTCATATCGCAGTACATTCTGCTCGATAAAGATCTGGCTCAGACCAGTGTATCCATATACGATTTGCGTAAACTCATCGATAACAACAAGCTACGTGACCATTCGAGGTATTAAATATTTAGCCTCATTTTTTACGAAGAAATAGATTGTCTACAAGGTAATGGAAGAGAAGAATTTGAGAGCACCCTTCAGATGCGCAGGAAGTATTTCACTGTAATGAGTCCGTTCAAAAATGCGTTATGGAACTCATCAGCTATGTCGATTTAGGTACTCATATAGAATAAAAATTGAAATAAAGCAAGATCGCGTTTGAGGGCCTAAAATGACATTAGAGGCTGGATAAAAATGGATGAGTGCACTACCTTCAGAAGAATTTTCAGCTGATACCCTCATATTTCCATCGGTGTGGAACTTCGATCTAAACATTCACGAAAAAATTTTCTAATCGGAAAGTAAAATGTTGAGCGCAGGTGCAAACATAACGGTAATAAAGAAAAATTGATATTGTAGTGAAACTAATGATTGCAGTGAAAAATAAGTAATGGTGGCAGTAATAATAGAAGTATATTAGCTAAGGTAAAAAACGTTCAAAGGAAAAGAAAAATTAGCCTGAATGATGATGAAATCTTCTCAGTACTTCGAATGCTTCAGCTAGCGTAAAACTGATTTATATTACTGCTAGCTAATTATATTATAGGGATTATAAACTGCAGGTTTAACAAAAAAGATTTTAGCTAGGTACAAAAGCGTCAAGAGTGTTCTCTGGATGATTTCCTTTGAGTTTACTTGTACAAAGAGAACTGCTAAGTTGTAGAATGTTATCTGATGTATCTAATATACATTTTGCACGAATACATCGGCATCATTTTTGATTCCTTATAGTTTTTTGGTATCGCTTTCTTTTCCAACGGCAATGGTCGTTCCTAAGGAATGTGACCCGTAGTCAATTCCATATGGTGGTTGAATGCAAATGTGACTCAAAAAAGACTTGCCATCAATATCTTATCCCATCGATGCAACACAATTCTCGACATATCTGACGCTAATTTACTTACATTAGCAGGATAAAAGATGATTTCATGAGCTCATGGGGATGGATCATATCGACGGACATACATTCATCGCAGAGTATCTCAAAACACTTTACTGCACGAGTCTTGCTAGACAATAAACCAGGATTTATTTGTCCAATACGGCAACGAATGTTCATTGATCTGAGAGAATTGATCATATAAAATGGGCTCCTCGTAGATGAAGGTCTAATAATAATATCAGCGACATATAATAAGGCTAAGGAATAGTACTCAAAGTCATCACTACAGTTTCTTCCACGGTCCATCACGTTCTTCATTTTTGATCAAACATATTTTTCATCCTAGAAACCTCTATATGTATGATCATTTTGGCTAATTTCTGAACGCTATCTACTACTCATGAGTGCATGTGGCGCAGTGGTTAGAGGTGCCCTGCGTCGCACACGCGGTCAGTGGTTCGATCGCGCGCTCATGGATCACCAAGTTATCCATCCCTCTGAGATCGCTAAATTGGTACCAAACTGGTCTCAGACTTGTCTAGGAGGGTAAGCAGCAGTGACTCGGTTCAGCGGGAGGCCACTGCGAGTCGTGCCAGGTTATGCATTCAATCACCTCAAACGATGTTAAAAATTGAAGACGAATGCATGGCGCTTCCCTCAGGGTTTGATTAACGCTGCAGACCTTATTCTTTCACTTTTATCTACGACTGTACATCTTTCTGAACATAAGAACAATTATGTACGATAGGAGTCTCCTAAGTTGAACTTCATGCTTTCTTGCCCTATTCAATCTTTGGATTGTAAATTCAAGTCGAGATACTGATCGTCTGACGTACTATGAAACATACTGCGCTAAAAAGAAATCACTTGTTTTTCCCAGCTTATATTGGATTGTGAAAGAATAGCCAAAAAAAATTTAGCCTCGTTCAGTTTTTTAAATGGGTGTTTTTTGAAGTGATAGTTAACCACTTTTTCTTGCTCATTTGCATCTGATGTAAAATAATATATATATATATATATTATTTTACATATGTGAGGACAAAGAACATCCGACTCCGTGCCCACCTTTTCGACGCGACAATTATCCCTGCCCTGACGTATGCAGCAGAAATCTGGTCGCTACGTAAGCAGGATGAAAGATCACTTGCCGTTATCGAACGCTCAGTCGAAAGGTCGATGCTAGGAGTATCCCATATTTCACAAATGAGAGAAAGGATCCGAAGTACCGACCTACGTCAACGATCGAAAATCAGAGATGCCGTTCTACACACCAGGATATCGAAAATAAGGTGGGCCGGACACGTGATGCGCTTCAACGACAACCGATGGACGAGAGCCGTTACTGACTGGATTCCTCGGGACGTCAAGCGCTCTAAAGGAAGGCCACTGACCCGTTGGTCCGATTTCTTCACGAAAGCGATAGAAGAAAGATATGATGCTCAGCGAATCCCTAGAGCGAGGAGGACTCACTGGGCTACTCTTGCACGCGATAGGGAAAATGGAAGAGTTGCTGGTACCCGCTCGAGTCACTCGACGATCAACGGGACGGCAGGTGACAGGTGATATATATATAAGTTTCATATCATAACTTCGCCGCTCAAAAGTCACTCCTCATATTTTGTCCACGTTTGACAAGCTCTCTATACATAAGGAATACGGAAGGCACGGAAAAAATCTGTGCCGAAAAGAAAAGTATTATACCGGTTTGGTAGCATAAAACCCTGCATTTTTTATGATCGTGAACTCGATAAGAAACTTATGATATCGTCCTGGTTTCTGAATTATTTCTCGCACAGCAAGTCTCTGACATACCTAGGATTAAGCAAAAAGTTCTGCGAAATTTTTAGTAGTTCCGTTTTCATGCGCAAATTAACAAGAAGAAGCAATAATTAGTCTTCAAAGTATAGATCACCACTACCACTAACTTT
The DNA here is from genome assembly GCA_019055375.1 of Parelaphostrongylus tenuis. Taxonomy (NCBI): domain Eukaryota; kingdom Metazoa; phylum Nematoda; class Chromadorea; order Rhabditida; family Metastrongylidae; genus Parelaphostrongylus; species Parelaphostrongylus tenuis. Next base: position 173,359 of record JAHQIW010000788.1, on the reverse strand, counting down.
CTGCTATCGTTCTGTGAAATTCCGGATTGACCCAAAATACCATTCCGGCTTCTTTTAGCCAATGAATCAAAGGCCATTCAAAAAGTGTTGCGATCGAAAGAGGCCATAGTCGTAAATGTCATCGACGGCTTTAAGATCGTTAAGTCTTTCCTCAAGCGTTGGCTGATCAACGCACACAAATCAAGCTGTTAAATAAGCATTTTAGAGATGAAATCAATGAACTGGATAGACATCTATGTTCCTTTTCATTATCCGAGGACAAATGAAGAAACGACCCCTTTCACTACACAAAAATTTTCCATTGCACTTTTGGTAAATATTCGAGAGCTTCAATACCTAGCAACTGCGCTACGTAGTGGTTTTAAAAAGGCATTCTTTGAACATTATAACAGAAGAAAAACATTTATGTTAAACACACGCACATTTCTCAGAATTCAGAACTTTACCCTGAAGTTATAAGTGACCATTCGATAGTGTAAGATTCAGCGATTTCAAATGTTTATTCTTTGAAAAGACCGTTTTGCTACAGTGTAGCAGGGAAGACAAAATGAGTTCACATACCCCAGCTTTGCTTCTCGGCTAATGTGTGCACTTGAGGAGGAAAGGGGAGGTAGTGGAGGCTGCCTGCTGTTTCAATACGTAAATTGATTTCACAGGCGCGTTAAACATGTGGTGTGAAATTTTGTTATTTAATTAGGAATTAGCTTTCAACTTCATTAATAATTCTACATCAAATGTACGACTTCAGTACTACAAGGTTTCCTCTACATGTCCTTTTCGTGATTTCGGAAAAGTAGTGATAGAAGAAAGAGGTGGGTGTAGAACATAAAATGATTTTGACTGTTGCAGCGTTATAAAAGAGTCTTTTATAAAAAGTGCGCTCAGCGCATTAGCCAGAGATCTGAGCTTTCTAATGATTACTAACACCCTTATGAGCACTTCAGGCCCAGTGAAGGGCTTCGTTTCTTGATTTGTCCCAGATAACGGAAAAGAACCAGAATATAAAAAATTATCAACAGAAAACGACATGAAGACGCCAAACACTGAAGATTTTGAATTTTTTCCACATTTATTTGCTCAGCTCAATATTTGGATATATGATCGTTGGTGGACGAGAATCCCGCGAATGTTGGATGAAGCAGTATTGCAGACTTATCAATCAAATCACTGCATTAGCGGCTGTGTGAAGTGTGACTGTGAGTTGCAGTGAAAAAATGGAGGCATTCTGTCCATCTATCCCGGGCATACGATTTGTAATTTCAATTGCATTTAGTCGTATGTAAATCGTAATCCGAATCGTTTTATGCGTATTCATCTTAAAAGGGCGTTTCAGTTTTCAATTTCTCCGATACTCCAAAGTAATTGAGTTCCTTAGAACAAATTTCATATGGTTTTATGTAATTTCACGTCCACTGACCTTCTCTAAAATCGTAATTCGCTATCACCACAGAGAAACATCTGCAAAATTTTACACTTTGCATGGCGATTTCTCATGAGAGACTCTTTTTACCAACGCCTGCACTGTTCACTTGCTGACCCTTTCTTGATCTCATGTATGTTTCAACCGTATTCAGTGCACTCGACAGGGTCCGAACTCGTCAAATTATTTAACAAAACTGCAGCTTGGGTTTTTCAGTCTCTAAACCTCTGAACGCTTAAAAGACTTACATTAACCCATAAATATCGACTTTCCTTCAACTTGTGTATTGATATTCAACAATGTTCTGTGAAACTAAACGCTACTTTCTGTTATCTCCAATCTATTTGAGCTCTTTGGCAAAAGCGTGCTTTTGTTTTAGCAACACGTCATAGTCATTCGATAGCTAAAAGCAATAGATTTGAATGATGAATTTTATTTTCTACATGGCCTGCTCTTTGCGCTGTAGCAGTCGAAATAAAATTTGTTCCACATTTGAGCATTAATAATGACGGATAGAGCAATCATTAGCTATTTCAAAAATGTGCTTGGTTTTTAGAAAGGACTTTTGAGAGCGCTGTAACAGCCCAAAGAGGATTAGGTTCCGCAAATTTGGTTCACTTTCGATGTCTTCATCCTGTTTTGACTTTTTGGGAAAATATCCATTTTCGATTATTTTTAGAGATTTAATATCTATTCGGCAGAGAAAGTTTCGAAACTTTCACGGTGTTTTATTCTCAGAATGATATTCTTAATGCGCTCCAACAGTAAAGATGAAAAATCTTCCACACTCAATCATTTTTCAGTGAACGAAGATTTTCCGCCAAACTTCAAATAATTATGCGATAACGCATATCTCTACAATTCCAAAAAATGACTGGATTTTAGAATTCAATCCTAACAGCGCAGTAGCAATCAAAAGAAGATTACGTTTCGCAAATAATTGATATGTTGCCGAAAGCGCGGGGACTTGGGGCCAATGTTGTGAAATTTCATCCTTCAGAATGCGAAAGCCGATCTTTTTATTTCGCTCACAGCACTCTGAAGAGCTCACTCAAAAAATCAACTGCATCTTTGGAATTGATGAGATTCGCGCTATCGAATGACCATCGACAATTTGTAGAAAAACTTTATTCGGCGAAAAATAGTGGAATATAAGATTAAATTTCATTTTTAGCGCAAAAAAACAAGGTGATCAAGAGATAAATTATACCGCTCAAATTCGGTTGACTTCAGCTGTCGATTGACTACTTACACTCTAAATTGAGGCAAAAAGTACGTCTTTACCAAAAAAATCAAGCAGGGTGGAGATGACGGAAAAGTATCGATCAAGCTAATGCCATGAGGTTGACTTAAACCTTTATTCCGCTAGCGTTTCGTCGTCGTCGTCGTCTTCCTCTTCAGATAAATCAATTCGAATGTTCAAAGTTGAATAATCTTGAATGATATGTAGAACTCTGAATCTCGGGTGGCAGTTCAATCCGTGTTTCGTCCTTTTCCAGTGGTGCGTGAATTGCTAACAGATCCGAAACCCTAAATTACAAAAAGAGTGCGATCATAACAGGCCGCCTGTTGGTAAAGTTGTTAGCACGCGCTCTGGGAAAACATGAAACAAGAGTTCAACTACCGCCAGGGGTGAGAAGCTTTGCATATTACTCGGCATTATTAGATATATGGTTATAACACCATGGCATCGCTGAAATAGCAGTGAAATGAAGAGTTATGGTCTATTTCATATATCAACAGTAATTTGCTCTCACATTGCAGGTCTTCGCTGTTTTTAAAGTCACATCGTCTTCAGTGAAGTACTGCTTCAATTTAGCCTCACTGTGTGATGCTTATATCACACAGTTTATATTATAATCTAATAATATCCTCCAAAAGTGCAAAAAATAGCCTTAACATCCATGAAAATAAAGCAGCGTTTGAGAAAGAGTATTGCTGAACTTATACGGCTAAAAAATTCTCCAGTTGTACATTAATTTTCGAACAAATTGTTCTTAGGACGCAGTCAAAGTATTAAAAACCAATATATCACAAATTTGAATTGATGAAGCTCATCGTTTTGCAGACGTCCGATTTGCAAGTGGCAAGTGTGCTCTGTTTTTCTGCTTGCTTGCGCTTTGCTGAAAAGCCTTAATAATTTGACTAACTTTCCAACGCGTTTCACACGTAAGCTGGGTGATTAAGTCTTTCATTAACTTAGTGCTCTAGTTCAAGCATAAAATTGTATATGATTAAATGGTAATGCTTTAAAAAAAGTCGACTTTTAAAATTACCTTGTACCATTTTCTTTATATCAAATTCATGTGCGCACAGTTTTCACATCCTCTAAAGTGTTGATAATTTATAGTGAAAATGCAATATCTCAGAAGTACTGCTTGGTGGTAAGTTATTTTTTGTTTTTTTTTTGAATAAGAAAACATCAAGAATTCATATAAATGCTTGTTAATTTCACATAGCTAGCATTTCGGCTATTTACATAATTCTAAAAGCATGGGAAAAATCTTGTTGGTCCAAAAAAATTTTGAAGCTTTAGTTTCAATCTGATAATCTGTTAACATATTTGAGCCTCATGATGTTCAAAAGGCTCAAAAGATGCTACAAGACCATCAATTTATATATCGCTTTGAGCGTGCTCTATAAAACATGCGAATGAAAGGCTTTGGTTTCAACTGCGCAGATAAAAATGTTCTCTGAAAATTGCCGTTTTCTTATGATTCTACTTTTTATAGGAGACCATCACTTGAGTGAGTGATGTGTCTGTCTCAGACCAGTAATGGTCCCGAAGCATCACGCAAAGTCGGCATAGAGTATTTCTCTCTACTAATCTTTTTTATAGTTTTTGAATCTGTACAAGATTTTGTACGAATAGCGCAAGAGTACTCTTAGAATTGCTTTAAAATTTTGCACGAAGGCAGTTAAATTTGGCTCAAAAACATTCTCTGCTAAGTCTATGTGCCCTTCCTTGCCATTTACCGTGGTTACAGATCAAGTATCTTTCTATTTGGGAACTTCCACCCGTCACACCAACGTATTCGTTGCCGCACGCTTCAGAAGAGAATATATCTATGGTACATGAATTCAGAAGACCAGTGCCTCTACCATTTGAAAAAATTTTTCAGTATATGTTCTACACAGATACTCATACAGGATGCTTCGTACGTGGTAAAGAAGTAGAGTTGTGGGTGGTATTATGAGCTGTTTTTGAGCGTTGCTTTATAGCTGTGATTATTGAGATGGAAATGAGTGGAGGCAAAACAGACCTTTGTTTTTTCCGCACTTAGAACTCAGGGGCGTGACTTTTCCTCTCGAGGATATACTCCTTTGTAGCGCCATGGGAAACGAGTACTTGCCGTTCTGAGTGATTCCTTTTCCATGTTCGTCCCTGTGCACCCAGTGATAGTTGTTCGAGCCATGTTTTTCACTAGGTTTACCTTGTGTATGCGGAGGGATAATGACTAAGAATGTTTTTGCTCTATGACTGTCTCACCCTTTGATGAAGCCCTTCTTGGGAATGTTAACTTTATCGTTAAAAAATGGATGCCACATATCCTTCGATTTTTTTCGTTCGAGCAAATGTAATCTTACTCCTTGTTCAAAACTGAAAACAGTTATCATCCTCTTCTGTAAAGCATATGGCAAATCCATTTCCTATATATCTACTGTGGAATAGATTATACATTGTGGTAGAAAACTTATTCTTCTTCAATGCATTGGTGCATTTTCTATTGATTAGATAAGAAAGCCATCTTTTATTCGTTCATAAACATAGGAAATTATCGAAAGAATCAAATTCAATCGATCAACGGAGAGTAGTCATCTGGCTTGCGCATTATTTATTCATTACGGATGTTTTAAAAGTAAAGGGCAGCTTTTAGCTCATAAACGTTCATTTTGAATCTCACCTATTACAGTAAAAGTTCATTTTTTCATGAAATCAATGGAATATATACATCATTGTCTACAAAATGTAGCTTCTTTCCTCTATCATGTTAATGATGTAGTGCTAAAATTCCAAAGGTTCAAATTGCCACTTGAATTTCTTGACAGCATAGTCCCTCAAGGTTAGCCGTAAAGGAAAAAATATGCAATTTTGATAGAACTAACACGAAGTTGTGGGTTAAATTGTTTGAAGGAAGGCGAAAGAGTAACATACCTTCCATTCTGAGTGTTTTTGAGACCTTGCTAAGAACGATGCTCAGAGCAATATAATCTGATAACATGTTTTTGAACCTCTCATGGTGTCTGTCATAGCACTTATACAGTGCAAGACACGTGTTTCGGCATTCAGCCTCGCCAGTTGCACAGTGACTTTTCGTTCAGTCAGTTCCTCAAGAATCAGCACCTGTATAGAGGAATCGACGACGAACTTCTTACACTCCACGTACGGTGAAACAGGCACTGTGGCGCTCTTGCGGAGAAATTGACTGCATGGTGTATGGCTGTTTTCTTAACTTGATCACCTAACGGCTTGTGTGAATATTTTCGCGTCGGTTCGTCGATATAGGAGATATCTCCCGTGAAACTGACTGAACCCAAGGGCACCGTGCAACTGATGCGGCTATAAATGCCGAAACACGTGTCTTGCCCTGTATATGTGCCCCAACAGGCCTTATGAAAGGCTCAAATTATGCTACCAGAAGAAAACTTATGACACCGGACTCATATCACTCTCACTCTAAGGGGGTCGAAGTCTTATAGCCTTAGCCGAATAATCTCTTGTTATCATATCATACCATGTGAAGATTTCGAAGGGCAAGTGTCTAGGACAGTCTCAGTGCATTTCTCCCTCTATAACATAGCAGATATTTGATTCTATGGAAACGGATTCGGTCTTGGAAACACTTGGAGACTAGACACTACTTTAGCTTTTATCACTTCCACAAGACACACTAAGTTATTTCGAGTTTGATAGACAATATGGGTAATGACAGCTTTCAAAAGCCGTTTCGGATCAAGTATCAGTAAATATTTTAAGAAACCCCTACCTCTTTTATCAGCTCAACAGTAATGCAAAACATTTTTTTTCTCCAGTCGTCGCACAAGAACCATTTACATGTATTCTTCACTTTTGAAGGGAGCTTTTTCCAAAGGGTAACATCATCATGCCCAGACAGTGATTAAGTAATACCCATTGTTCACACATCGAAACATATTATCAATTAACTCGATGGATTATTAATCGACAATGATTTATCGGTACTGTTCTATTACGGTGCCCCACTTGAGGCCTTTGGTAAAAACGTATTTTGCTTATGCAAAACGTTAATGTAATTTATCGATAGCTCAAAACAAGTGAATTTCCATGACGGGTTTGATTTCTCAAATAGCTTGTTTTTGGAGCCGTACCAGTCAAGATAAGATTTTGTTTTTCATGCGAAGATTCTTACTGGATAAAAGTGATATTGTTCTAATATGGCGGCGCCAGTTGAGGCGTTCGATAAGAACTATCTGATAACTTAAATCATTTGAACTTGAAAGGTATATTTGATTCCTCATATAGCTTGTTTTTAACGCCGTACCAGTCAGCATGAAATTTTGTTTCACATTTAAAAATTTCTCGCCTGATAAAAGTTTTCCTACAAGAAAATCTTGATCATTGGATAAAGCAAATCTTTCTGATTAATAAAATGTGGTGTTTGTTCTTTGGTATTACAGCTGTACACACACCCTAGACGACTAGAAGTGCTCATCGAGAGTGAGACCCAATATTCTTCCGGTCGTTACAAAGCTCGAAGAAGTCCTTTCCGAAAACCAACTATACCATTATATCATAACTTTCATTTAGAGTGTTTCCTAAAGTCCAAAGCTCAAAATTCAATATGCCTTGCAATCATTTTTGAGCCACGCATGTCAGTGGTCTGTTAAAGAAGGGCTGACTTATAGAGCCCGATACACGTGTTTCAATTCTGCGATCTCGTTAGTCGGGCAGTTACCCTTTCTTGTCTTTTGCTAATCTCTGTGGGGGATCAAGTCCCCACACTATGAGCTAGCGACGATGAACGTTTTACACTCTATGTCCAGTGAAGAACTCACCAAACACAGAGTGTTGTACACTCGATTGCTCGTGGCTAGTATATTCAATATAACATAACTTTCATTTCGAGTCTTTTCTTAAGACCACAGCTCAAAATTCAATATGCCTTGCAATCATTTTAGAGCCACGCATGTCAGTGGACTGTTGAAGAGGGCTGACTTTTTTACTCAATCGAGGTCCTATTAAATTGACATAAAGGTTTGAGTCTATCAAAGCGAACACAGTAACGTGTGAATATAATCAACAACTTGCCATAGTGCGTGAACAAAGTTGAGTGGATACTAAGGGGGTTGACTACTAGAGCCTATAGACTACAGTGAAATTTTTATTACATCGGTATTCAGCAATTGTTCGCCGATGGGGTAAACTAGAAAGTAAAAACTGGCATTGAATCCAGTTAAGCAGAAGCTGCGATTGGACTCACAGCTCATGTTTACGGCTACTTTTCTTTCACTAGAAAGTGCAATGTGATCTGTTTATAACAGATGACTATTCATAGCACGAGTAGAGTAAAAGCACGGCTCAGGGACAGGACAGAGCAACATCAGGTTTGTCTGCACTCGCAATTCAATCTTTATTCTTACTCATCAGACTCACTAAGCCCTTTCTTATTATCATCGGTGCTCTTTGAAGGAACGATTCCATCCAGGAAATACAAAGATTTGAGAGTAATTAATATTAGTGCATATGCTCTTTTCTTCCTGACGATGTGATCACACGACTCAGTATAGTGCACCTGCGAACATCTTCGACGAAGCGGAAAATCATTTATAAGTGGTCTTATAACCCGCCAAAGAAGATGTAGATCATAGCTGTGATAGACAGTAAGGCTTGAAGCTTTCAGCCTTTAGATTAAACTTTTGCTTATGCAGTAATAGCAGAACAGTGTAAAAACAATGAAAGAATCCATAATCTTTACCATAACATGTTCTTGGATATTGAAACTGTGCTGATGTTGAGGCACGACAAAGTTGGAGCACTGTGTTGAAGCACGATAGAGAACTGACGGTACGTGTGAGACTGTGATGGAACTTTGTTACGTTTGTACACACGCACCCATACTCCTGATGCTGCAAATAGTCTCTGTGTTCCCAGAGGTGAACGATCACAAAGTTGATATTATTGCGCGAATGGACGAGCAGTTTGATTTCCTAATAAGTTTTCTGACAAAAGATTTTTGAGTCATAAAAAGATACAGTGAATAGCTCTCGCCGTTGATCAATTCCTGAGAGATGAGGCCTGGATTCGTCTTCAATTTTTAATTCCGTTCGAAGCGATCGAATGCATGTCTGGCCTTACAATGACTCGCGGTGGCCTACCTATGTGCCAAGTCAGTGCTGCTCGTCGTCTCAGACAAGTCTAGTACCAATTCAGCTACTCCGGAGGGTTGAAAGGTTTCAAGAGCCATCGATCTTGCGTCCGATACAGAGCACTCCTAACCACTGCGTCACATGTGCCCATGTGACTCATAGTCCTTGAGAAAATGTTTTTACTCAGTCGAGGTGCTATTAAATTGATATAAAGATTTGAGTCTATCAAAGCGAACACAGTAACGTGTGAATATAATCAACAACTTGCCATAGTGCGTGAATAAAGTTGAGTGGATACAATGACGCATGAATGTTTACAATTTAATGGATCTAATACACCGCGACATTTGATTCATTGCGTTAGCCACAGGGGAAGTCACGACTAACTTGTTTCAAACTCCTCATTCCCAGCATAAAAACTTCTATTACAGACTAGATCAGTGTATCGTATTTGAATGAGATATACAGTATATGATAGACAACTGAGTTTTGTCCCTTGGAAAACAAAGCGTTTTCGAGATTTTGCTCTTGTGTGTTTTTCACCGACTGAAAAGAGAGAAAACTATTGTGCAATGAAGTAGCCCTCCATTCACTTCGTTGACATTTTCTAATTGCACTCACTTAACAAAGCAAATAGTAAAATGACATCTGCTTGCTTAAAGCACGCTTTCGTCATCAGATGACTTTTGTAGGGGTTCTCACTGTGTTATATTTGTGAGATTTCTACAACTCTACTGTTATTGTCATTATGACGACAAAATCAACTTTTTCTATTTTTAGGATTTTCACATTTGTTGTAGGCAAGAAGGAAGGAAGAAACTTACAATGGTTATCGAAGAGATTCGCAGTGTTCGACTGATTTGTGCTTTCGTCGTTCTCATCCCTACACTCAGTGGAATGGCACTTCATTTTATCGTAATAGCCGCGTTCTACAAGGTAACAATAATATAACAAAATTTATAGAGATACGATATACTTTATAAAGTTTGCGAATCCAAGTGTGATTTATTGTAAAACTCGTGTCCATCTGTTCGATTGCTCATTATTGTCGAATAATTCGAAAAACTGACTTCCAATTAGATGTTGAGACCCACTAACCATAAGAGTTAATTGTTGATTCTGAGGTTCACTGGAAGAAAAAGTGTCAACATCTCGTTTCACTATAGCGAATACAATTCACTATTTTGAATTTAGCGTGACCTGCACAGTGATCCGTCTCATTAATACGTTATCCCATCCTTTTTCCACTTTCTTGAACTTTTCAAGCATCGTCTGTGCTTCATTGGTGCCTATTTTAGTCGCTTTCCTTGCTGCCATTGATATCATTGCTTCTGCTTCCACGATGTTAAGCACATCTTGGTATTTCAAAAAGCGTGGGGTATAAGGACAGATTGTATTCGTAACAGAATTTATCACTTCGTACTCAGTTTCAATGACGCAATTGCAAGACAATACTTTCGATACTCTGTCTGCTTTACTACTTGTGACTCATTGAATATTCTTCGTCATTCCTTTGGTGAGATAACAGTGCACAAAAACATGTTTAAACTAACACTCTTTCATTATAAGGTAAAATGTCATGTTGCTTAAAAAGACTACCTTTGGCTTGTCGATTTAGCCCGAAAATTTCTAACGCAAGTATTAAAAATTGCCTGCTTTGGTATTTTCTGTCACACTCCAAATCCTACATAAAATCAAGTAATGGCTTTTTCTTCTTTGAACGGAAAAAGTTCTGCATTAATTTTCTGTTATGATTCAAAGCCGTAACATACTATGGCAATGACCACATTCTTGCCAATCAAGGATGATTAGTAATTTGTGAGAATGCTTAAAACATTTCTTGATGTTGGTAGGTCAGTGGCTTATGTACCTTTCGGCGGTATCCCCGCTTCATAAGAGCCACACGCTCCACACTTAAACCTCACTTTCTAACAGAGATGAGGAGACGTTTTGATGATGGAACGTAATGGCAAATTTCCACAAAGTGTTCGTTTTGTTTTCTATTCCTTTATTTTTTGTCATGAAGACAAAGCTCACTTTCAAGGAAATCGAGCAGTATCATTGAGAATAAATTGTACCAGGTGCCATGCCCTAGAAACAGTCTTCTTTTTTCAACTATTTCCAAGTACATTTCGATTTCGAAAGAGATGTGGTCCGACCTGTTTGATAGAAACGCGTGTTGGGCACGTAATATGGGTTTTTCAATAAGAATCTATTAGTATTCGGTGGGTGTTTACTGATCGCAGGTTAATCCAAATAAGAATTTTCCCTTGAACAACCATGTGTGCATTCGTTGGTAATCATAAGAGTTTATTTCTAGGCCATGAAAGAACTGATTCTTCGTGTAGACAAAGTGTTAATCTGAACCGCCCAAAATGGCGTTGCTGTGTAAATCTAAATAAGGCGCTAAATTCTATTTAACAGAAAATTAATCATTTTCAGATGAGTCGGAATTTTAGAAGACTTTTTTCCAACAATAATTTTTTCTTGTCATAAAATGAGCTATAGTGAGAGCGCATTACCGTAATTAGATTTTTGAAAAGCGGTTTTCGACGTTCTGTCAGTTTTTGTCTCCAATTTTTCTACATTGTGCTTGTGTTCACTGAGCTTTGCTAATGTGCCAATGAAGTTTCTAAGAGCGATTTTACTAGAGAAAATTCAGTGAAGGACTATTTGCTAAAACTAATTATGAAGGTACTCCAATTGCTCTCATAGGCTTCATGTATTGATGAACAACAGTTAATGACACTAATCCTTTTTTCACCCAAAGACAAGAAGTGTCATGTGGATCTACATAGTGTCGCACGAAACGCATTAAAAACTAGGACTATTAAAAAACCGCTCCTCTCCTTCAACCTCATCATTTCAAACCAATCCAACTCTTAATAGATTGAGCAAAAGCACAAAGTTGATTGAAACTTTTTTAATCGTCTGGCGTTTCGAGGTGCTGCGTCAACTTCGGAGCTGATTGGGCCGAGCTCATACACCATAGCCGTTCGTCCTCCCCTTGGTATTTGCGTTCGCTGTCATCCGAGTCGGGTCTTCTTCGGAGGAGCACCGCTTAAATGACAACCTCACCTGAACAGTGCTCTTTCACACTTATTATAACTCCACGTTCCAGCGAATAACTAAACCAACTGCTGTATGATGGATGGTTCGACATCGTCGGCGGACAATCTGAATCAATAACAATCAATAATACAATCGTCTTGTGTAAAAGGAGCACTGCCGGATAAGGTTCCCATTTGAGCGCTGCTTCTCCGAAGAAGATTGAACTCAAATGACAACGAGGATGAACGACTGTTGAACATCGACTAGGATTGATCGGTTCTGAAGAAAACGAAATGCGTGGAATCGTCAGCCGAATAAATAAGTTTTTCTTCAATTTCGTGCATTAGCTTAATTAACAAAGATTAAAAAATCAGGATTTGTGCAAGAGAACGAATGAGTGCCTGCATTGCCAAATCCTTTGCGAATATTAGGCACCCGGAGGGAGTTAGGGTATGCAGTTAATATTTTTTCTTCCTCCTACCGTACGGATAACTCATGAGATTTTACACTGCATGTACTCTGAAGAAAAGTTGATTGATCAGCGTCTGAAGAGCATTACTTGTCACAGATGCAGGGCATGAAGTGAGGGTCATATGACGAACGCGAAGTGTGTAAAACATGGAGCATGGTCTAGTCTTGGTCAAACTACATTTTGCTTCTTGGAATCGGCGTTTTCTAATTTGGATGTAACTGTCATCCTGAAAAGACACTGACCTTCGTCAAACAGAAGGCTGAGCATCTTGCAAAAAATTTTTTTAATTGAAATACTCACCGGGTATTCTGACAAAGATGCCAAGCAGCTGTTTTTACTAGATCTTGGTAAGTCACCGCTTTCCGCTTTCCGCTTTCCGTCACAGTTCAATACTCGATTGTGTAAATTAGGTACAACCGTATGAAAGCGAGCAGAATTTTTTCACATATACAAGTGGCTGCTGCAGTAATGTTCTAGTTTTTTTATGAACAGGAACAACCAAATATGTGTAATTACAGGGATGGACGAATTTTCGCAGCAACAGCTTTTACTTGATAATAATGCAAACTGTCGGATGCAGCATTTACTTGCTCTTCATCTATCTCTATATCGTGTTCCCAATTACGCTTACCGGAGTACAGGTGAAATTCAACATTTTTAATTTTGCCACTTACCTAGAGAGAGCTACTAATGTCCTACAGCTCCTCATCACTTACGAAGAAGATTCTAAGTAGGTACGAAAAGTTAATTTCCAATTACTCGTTTCTATACGGCCGGCATCACAAATATTGTGGCGATTCCAACACTTCTAATATAAAATTCCTCTTCTCACTTCCATCGCCAGAAAGACTTTCGCGGAGTTTTCATGTTGCCTTGGTTACTTAAGTATCTCATCCTCTTCAAGGATGTCGTGGATTGCTGAACAAGGCGATTCTGCTACCAATCTTTGAGATAGCCGAGCTAATGTTCTTCCAGGTTTTAGCCGATTACCAATTCTGTGTTATCTGAAAAACCACATCACTTAACGCTGCACTATTCCGTTCCCGCTTCCCAGTTGTACGTTCAATCAAATTAAATAATCAAAATATGTTTCACATTAGCCACATTTTCCTAATCTGCTCAAACTCGGCTTTATTCATATTAATATATAACAAATCTGCAGGACTTCTTTGTTCCACTGCCTCTTTATAGCATTGTTGTGTTACTACAACCATATTCAAGAATACTTAGTAATATGAGGAACTCCGAACTTCACAAGGAAATGAACTATGCCCTTCATGCGAGAACACTTGAAAATTATTAGCAAACTAAATAATTTCTTCACTCATTATTGTCGTATGTAACACAATCTGATTACTAATTTTTTCTAGCATAACAATAGCAGTGGAAAATCGAATAGGATTCTTTTTATTTAACCGAACTTAGCCGTAATATGATGTCTATATATATATACGCATTGATGTAGAGTGATGTGCAAATTTTTGCGTCAGGAGGGACTCGAACCTGCATCTTGCCACATCCGGAGGCGCGTGCTTTGTCTTTTGCACTACCGACGCCTGTTTTGACACCACTCTTTCTACGCTACAACGCATCTATCTCTCAGCAACCATCCGTCAACGGTTAGGCCTAGGTAGTCGTTATCGATAGTGAACCCAGTTACGATGAGTCGATAGTGACTACCTATGTCACGTTGACGGTTGGTTGATGACACATAGATGCGTTTCAGCGTAGAAAGAGTGGTGTCAAGGCAGGCGTCGGCAGTACAACGGTTCGAGCACGCGCCCCCGAATAGGGCGAAATGTGTACGAGTCCCAGCTGACGCAAATTTCATATCGTTCTACATCAGTTAATACAGTGAGCACTATTAGCTTGATTACTAAAAGGTGAATGTTGAAGACCTAACAGGGTGAATGGGTATGATGTGTCTTGAGTATTGATCAGTTCATTTCTATCAAAAGCATGTCTGTCAAAGACAGTATTCCAAAAAATCGCAATACAGTGACACATTTTGAAAAATTTCTTCATCTTTATTGCTATTTCGCAGCGTTATGATGTTACATTATAACATTGCGAAAAAGCAGCAAAAGTAGTGGAGTATCAGGAATTATACAAACACATTCGGTAAAATTTCAACTGGGTCTAATGCAATACATGCTTACCTGATCAAACCTGTTAAATGTTGGTTGCTGACAGCTACGATAGGCGATAGGATATATCGAAAAAAGAATGGCAGCGAAGGGTGACTTCGTTGGCGTTTTGGTAGCACGCGGCCCAGGTGTAGGTGAAACGCGGGTCCAACTCTCATCTAGGGTCGAGTTTTTCCTTACCACTCAATTCTGCTTGGTGCGTCTCCTGACGGTCTTGCTCTGTCACGAGCATCCCCTTCCCTCCCCTTCTAGTACTCTCCGGCAGTTGATAAGTGACGTCCTACAAACGCCCCCAACCTCATCATCCGTGGGATTCTAAGGAGGTGAAGTCAACAGTATTCTACGACCTTTATGAAGAGGGAGGGTCCTCAAAGTCCAATAAAGCGAACGCGAGGAGATTGCTTGGATTCTAGAAGTGCTGGCGTTCGCACTGTGAAAAAGAATTGTGATACGGACTGTATAAAGTGATAGTACGTTGAAGTCCATGAACAATGTCGATATGAGAGTATAATAAGCCACCGTGAAATTGGTTATGAATAGCACATAGCCGGATGATGAGTAATCTATATTTGACTGCGGAACACGACTACGCAGCGGAATTTAGGATGTTAAATTGTTTTCCCCGTGAGTAATTGCACTAGAGGGGCAACCACAGGTGATGAAATGTAATAAGCAAAGTGGGCCGACATGGTGGTAGAGCCACATTCGTTATTTGCCGACTAGCTACTACATTCGTTAGAAATTGCCAATATTAGATTGTTTGGTGCAGGACCATTCACCATGCCTCCAATGGAGAAATAGACTTAACACATTTGGGAATGCTCTGTTGCAGGAATCAATCTCGCGTAGGCTTATCTAGAAGGTTCCATTTGTGGAAGTACAAGTGGTAAAGTTATGATAAAAGCGCCTCAACGAATATTCCCAAGAATGTAATGCAGAGATAAATTGATTGACCATCCTAATGTTACTACACAGAACATGTAAAGTGGAACAGAAGATGATGCTATGAGAGACGTCACGATGCGACTAAGTGAGAAGGCAGATGCATAACTATCACATTATATTGTTCTTGAGCAAGGTTTCAATACATTCGATTGAAATATTTGTTACATATGTCACCTAACAGCCAATACGCCATGAAATCGACAAGCAGTCACACTCGACACTTTGAAAGAACACCACGGTGTTTATTTCACCTCACGTTGCGTGTAAAAAGTTCGTTGTCGATACCTGTAGGGGTAGACCTCGAGGAACCAACTGAAAGGAAGGACAATTTGCTAATGACGAATCTCGATGACGGAAACACATATTCTGCATTGTATAAGTGCTCATAACAAACCTCATAAATTTTTTAAGGCACATTGTTAGAATATACTGTTTTTGAGCAAGGTCTTAGAATAGCCGATTGTGATGTTTGTTACTTAATAAAATTTGGTAAATATTTGCTCATCCGTCACTGCGGCGAGATTTCCTGCGTGACCGTGACGCCTTATTATATCTAGCGCGTTTCTTGTCACGCAAATTAATCCTTTATCTTGCTCCAGTAACACTAAAACTCCAGCGCCTGAAACGACCGATGTGGTTAGTTTCACAACGTTTACGGGATAAAAGAATAGTACCTAATCGGCAAAAAAATTAGTGCACCTATCTTTAGAAACACAAAAGTATTCTATAGTCAAAACTCAACGCTCTACGTTTTTATATTCATTATGATGAAAGGTTAGACGTCATTCAATTATGCAGACAAGTTTCACCTATTTGTGGGCGCTAGTAGTTCCTCTACACGTGAACGATGCAGAAGTTTTGCAATCTAGTAGAAATTATCTTTTACCGCTCTTTTAGCGGTCTGACATTTGTAATCTTGACTGGGTTGATGCCGATTTGCTTATGAGTTCAAACCCATCAGCGATTGGATGCCGACATCTACGATGATTAAATCGAAGAAAGAGTGGTAGCAGAGCAGCTGCCTCTAATAGTGTGGTGGTAACACTAGCTCCTCGTATGGGCAAAACGCGTGTTCTACTCTTACTTGGGGTCGGATGTTTTGCATATCTCTCAGCATCAGTGTACGCACAAATTTCACTCACACCACTGCACGTCTTGTCTTGAAATGACCGATGAAGAATTGGTCAGACGCGTTGCAGACCTGCTCACGTCACTGTCATAAAAGGAAGATTGATTCACTAAATTCCTCTTTCTACTACATTTAGAGTAGTTTGCGATGAGCAATCGAACGACGCTTCCTCATAATAGATTAAGACCTGTGCACTTGAAGAGCTTTTACCATTCCTGATCAACACTTTACTTCGACTTCACATGTTACCTGCCTAAATGAAAGAAACCTGTTTGTGAGATCGAACCATAGACTTTGTGTATGTCGTCTCTCTGAATACAGCGGCAGATGCGCTTCGTAGGACAGAATGTAGAAAATCAGCTGAACCGGGCACGTTATGCCTTCTAACGACATCCGATCAATGAAACACATAACCCTCGAATTTTGAAAGATACACTATAAAAATCAACAAACCTAAGATCTCTTTTCAAATTAGAAAATGTATACGATGCTCGGCGAGTCCTTAGGACGAGATGAACTAACTAAACTACTCTTGTATGCATGGAAAATGAATGAAATTTTTACGGTTTACGCCTCTCATCATTGAGCTGCAGCGTCTTTGAGAGCAAATACTTGAACAACTTGCGAAAGGCCCCACAAAAGAAGCTGATACCATAAGTGTTAACAATGCCACCCTTCCTCTTAATCTAGGATTTTCTCTTCCTCACTAAGGCACCCCTAAATCATCCCACAGATAGTGACAAGTATTTGTGGAAAAAAAGGAGGTGAGACAAGCCGCGTCTGGTGGGAATTTTGGGTACTTTTCCGTTATCTCGACAAAAAAGCGGGTTCATGACTTCGCAAAGGCGTCGATTCTAGTCTTACTTGTGGTGAATAACATGTTTGCCATTGCGGTGGGCAATAACAATGTTCTCCAATCAATACATAGAGAACAAGTGGTAAGGATGACCGGCAATATCTTTGCAATCTTCAAAAAATAATAAGATAGGCAAATATGACTTTATTACTTACGCTGCCACTTCGATCGCGTTCAACAACTATTTCGTTAACATTTTAATCAGCATTTATTGAAATTCTAGTAGCAAATAATTTTTTTCGATATTTCAGTACATGGGTGAGAGTTTCGTGTTCTATAAGTTGCCACTTTATTTTCATAGTGTGGCATATGTGGCAATGCTTCTTCTAACATTTCTTCTAACAATCAACAGACTCACTATATTCGTTTTTCCAAGGATCAATAGCGTTCTCTTTGCCACAAAAAACACGCTGATGTGAGTTTTCGCTTTTCTGCATGGAAAATCACCCAACAGTCCTCAACTCTACCCGTAAATTTCAGAATGTCTGGAGTCATATGGGTTTACACCGTATCTTCTATGACATTTAATCAACTTTCTGGATGTACAAAAAAGTTTTCCAGCGAAGGTATAGAAATGTGTTGTGATCAATTGCATAACACTTGAGTATTAGCACTGAATTGCTCGCGTAATCCTTTCCATGTATACTTCAAAAAACAAATGTAGCGTTGCCATATTTGTGCGTATTTACTATCAGCACTCAATTTTTTGGAAGGTTCAACTTCTTTCCATTTACATTGAGAATACGGAAAAGAAAAATCCCGTTTTTTAGGGTTTCATATCTGGATCGACTGCACTGAGCAACACAAGAATGGGCATAATTATGACAACGTAAAGGCTTGAATATTGTTCACATCTTACAATAATAGTGCGAGCGTTGACAGAGTGAAAGGATGATTAGTGACTCAAATGATGAGAGATCATATCTATTACCAACTTTGCGACTGTAAAATTTTTCGTTGCTTCGTGTGACCACGTCTTTATGAAACGTGTTCGCTTTGCCTGCTTTGCCACCTCTATTTTCATAAGCCACTCAATCGCCGAACGAACTCGTAATCAATAACACGCAAGAGCAACAATCACAAACTTCATACTTTTGTTCTCGAAAGCTGTCAACCCCCAAGTTCCTGAACATCTAGTTGCCGGTCACTGAGTCAATCTCTCTCTCTGCCCACGTAAGAATTTGCATGTTTCCACCGACTGAAAAATTTTTACACATGGAAGCAAAGATTTTGCTCGATGATTAGCGCTCAGACTACTTCAAAAAATCTCGAAAGTTCTGAAATTATTAATGTTTTGGATAAAAAGTTAAACATATTTCACTAAAATATTGGTTAGCCGCTCATTTAAACGACATAATATTTCATTGTTAATCGGCATGTGGATGTGGAACCTAAGTGGAAGGAACACCAATATCACAGAACACTAGAGGATAACTATGCAAACACTCACTTTTAATGTAAATGATCAAATAGAAAAAAGAGCAAAATTTTTAACAGTAATGTTGAGGATGATGATATCTAGCCATGCAGCGATAAGACTTGACGATGACACAAACTCACAAACTTGTTCCCATTAATCGTATGAAAGCAATGACGTAGTGCTCGTATAGGTACGAATTGTGATGTTTGACAATGAGCTTATGCTGGAGAGGTTATCTAAATTGGATACGAAATTGACATCCCTGCCATATAGAGGTAAGAATTAAGTGGCGCCCAGAACAGTCGCTATTTTTGCAGCACCGTTGTGTGTAGAGTGTGGTTCTGCCTTTTTTCTGTAAACAACTATCCTGGGATTGAGGGAGCGCTTTCCTGTTCTATGCTTCAAACATGTGAATAGCTCTTCCAAAGTCCCCTTTTTTACTCTGTTCTAGAGTGCGAGTATTAATTTAAGTATGAATTATCCATCTACGAATGATAAAGAACATGACAGTGCAAACTTTGATCAAAAGACTGACTCACAAGTAATTCCAAGAGGGAGTCCAAGAAGAAAGAGCCACAGAAGACGACATTCACAATTTTCTGTTATTATTTTCCCGTGCGGGGACCTATTACCTCGTTTCGTCATAATGTGCTTTCAAAATTTACAGAAAAATTGTTCCATATGATTGGTTCCCACAGCTATGTGACTGTAATTTCTAATACTATAATTATGGAACTGTTTATAACTATTTTGTGTTATGTTTGAATATGACTGTTCTGACATTTTATGGTCATTCCAGCTGCTCATTTTTTCATGAAAAAATAGCCAAATAAGAACCAGAAATTAGGATCACCACCGCGTTTGCAACAAGCTTTGCATTTTAAGATAAGTGCACAGCCGAAGATGCTCGCAGTTGAGCATTATGATGAACTGAAAACCGTTAGCGAAAGAAGTCGACTTATTGAAGAACCCATTTCATGCAAAAAAAAATCTTTCTCAGTTTGCTTATAACAGAACTGTAACTATATCAATAGGTTCAGCGTAAACACGATTTCTAGCAAATTTGAACACGGTTCCTCAAAACCTTTCAAATAGACCTCGGCCGTCTTTGCTTCTCAATTGCCAATGTTTCTATCTGATTTTTTTTTCTAATTTCTCTTATTTTCACTGCTGCAGCACAGTAATAAGGCTTGTTTGAGGGAAACTATAAATTCAATTTCAGTAAGATATGAGCTTCCTAATGGTCATAGAAAGTCTAATATAAACCTTTGTTCAGCAAAAATAGCCTCTAAAAAGAGTGACTTGCTTCACGATTTCTTGCGCGCAACTGTTCTAGTTTCTCTATTCCAGGATGGTTTGGTGCCGAGAGCCTTCTTAAGAATTCTTTCTTGAGACGAGGGAACAAACGAAAACCAATTCCATTCGCTGTAGAAGAATCTTTCATAGGAGCGTCAGTAACCATTGCAAAGCTGAGACTGGAGGCTGCAGCCGCACAACGTCGGTTTTTTGACACCCTATATAACCGTCTAACACCCAAATCAAAAATATGTTTCACATTCGTGTTTCGCCTCCTTTTTATAAGCGTATAATTCGCTGAGGAATTTTCTTGG
The DNA here is from genome assembly GCA_019055375.1 of Parelaphostrongylus tenuis. Lineage (NCBI taxonomy): Eukaryota > Metazoa > Nematoda > Chromadorea > Rhabditida > Metastrongylidae > Parelaphostrongylus > Parelaphostrongylus tenuis. Next base: position 152,962 of record JAHQIW010000788.1, on the reverse strand, counting down.
TATTTGAATCACTCGCTCTGCCCGGAGTTTCAATGAAGGAGGAAAAACCCACAACTGAATAACAATATATCGGTCGTCTCGTCTCACCCCGCCACTTGTCACGCCTCCGCCACGGCCGTGGCCTTGTCGAATAGCCACTAATCAACGTGCCAAAAATGTAAATCTCGATCTTATTTTCCCTGTTAAACCGTGTTTCCAGATAATGAGCTCATCGCGAGAATCAGAAAACATTACGCTATCAGATGATCACTGATAGCCTAGAGAAAGAGCTCTATCCAGCGAGTTTTAAAGCACGGATCAAAATACCAAAGGAGGTTGAGAGATCTAAAGAGCTTTTTGAAAAGCAAACACATTTTTGATCTCTTTGAAGCTTGTGCTATAGTTTGAGTACTAGCACTCTAAGTAAAGAGTTTTGTCCAACGAAATATGAACGAGACAAGAGAAAAACACTTTGTCTCACGAAACATGATTTTGTTTCAAATGTTACAGCGTTATAGTGGAGTAATTGAAAAACCGGCGACCTACTGCTGTAGCCTCAAGTCTCGACTTTTGAATGGTATCTAACACCACGTGAAAAGTTCCACTCCAGCGAATGAAAGTGGTTTTTCATTTGTTCGCTCATAATCAGAAAGAACTCTTTTTAGTAGCTCCAGGCATTGAGGCATAAGAAGTCACGCGCCCTATAAGCTGATCAACTGAGAATGAATGAGAATCACGATGGATCAGCGCCAGTTGCGCTTAATTATGCTTTACAAACTTGGGTCAAAAACCAGTACTGGGAGACGGCAAGGAGATCTATACTGCATTGGAGGTGGCAATACAACCGACTAGTTTGTGAGCCACTAATTCAAGAACTTTGCCGAAGGAGATACGTGCTGTCAAAGTCAACCTCACTCTGGCCATCCATTACCTTCGATAGAGACGCTCTACGTCACAAGCTGAAAGTGCGCCCGGGCGATAGTACCAAAGATTTGGAGCAGACTAATGAATGCGGTCGCAGCACCTTCATTAGCAGTGAAGCGAGAATGCGCAAGGTGATGTCTCAATGCATACCTCATGCATTGACCGACCACGACCGTCCAGCACCGTGATCATTTGCGAACGCCTTCTGGTGCGATCACAGTGGCATGACTTTTTCTATTCGATCAGAACTGAAGATGAATCCTGGGTCTACTACGTAAACAGCACGGGCCATGTCTGCTGGCTGCCTCGTGGATTAGATCTGTCAGCTCAGCCAAGACTGAAGTTGCATGCTCGGAGGATTATATCTTGTGAAATTGGTAGGATATGCTGTTCTGGAAACTACTCGACAACAAGCTGACAATCAACGATGACGTCTACGGAAAGCAACTGCGGAAGTTGGCCGCATCAAAGCAAGAGAGGAGCAGGAAACTACCTAGTTTTGCCCTCATCCATGATAATATTCAATCTCACATTGCTGAGACGACCGACAATAGGGAGAAACTGGGCTGCATTATGGCACCGCATGAACCGTGTAGCTAGAATATTGCTTCACCGGATTATCATATCTTCCGTGTCGTGATGCAGCATCTGTGGGAGAATAATCTCAAGGACCCACGGAAAAATGACTACATCAACTTCTTCGATTGTCAGCCTCATTCTTGCTAGGAGGAAGGCGTTCAATCTCGCCGTGCAAATGGTTGCGCATTCATGGATAATGGTGGTACTTATCTTGCTAAATAATCCTGATTTGCTTTAGAATAAATGACCATTTAATTAATAAAACTGTCGAAATGCGAAAGAAGTTATAGGGCAAAACAATACAAAAGTCTTCTCCAAAGTTTATGTACATTTCCACCGTTTCTCTTCAAATTTCGTGCATTCAAAATGGAATAAGATCATTGTTTGGAAATGTTGGTTTTCGAACAATTTGTTGCACGTATACAGTATTGAATATAAGTCCACAGGAGCATGATCATTTTCAGACTTCCGCCAAATTATATGGTACATTTGCTTTGAGAAAATTCTTTTTTATTTAGATTCAACATTATCAATTCAACTTGATGGCCGTTTCAATGTGTTTTATATATCTAACTATTTACTTGAAATTAAAGACAACACGTCAAAATATTGATCAAGGAGCAATAAAAAAGGAGATTGTATTCTTAATCCAGGTAAGAACTTATTGATTTTATTACTTTCCTCATGGCAGTAAGCCTTCTTTTTTCTCGAGCACCTCAATGGGAAAAAGTGAAGCTGGGAAATAGATTTTTGAACTACTGAAAACTAAATTTCACGATCTTTTGAGCTATCTGAAAATATACTATTGAGAAAGCCAAAAAAATAGTCAGTTAGGCTTAACAACTCTTCCATGATAGAACTGACGCCAAATATATGCAACACACTTATACTTTAACATCCAATCGTATTCATGCTTGTTTATTATTTACTGGGTACATTTTCATGCTGTGCAGACCCTTACACTTTTTCCATTCGTTTCTTTATCGCGCGATCGTCGTTTATAGTTGTGATCTTCGAACATGCTGACGAACGTAGGACACATTCCATGATCCTGGAGTCGTTCTCATAATGTGATTTGTTAAGTCATCCAGGAAAACTTCCGACAATCGTTTGAGTAATCGTACAATCAGGCATAGTGAAATTGTGTGATATGCTATTCCACGCAACTCTTTTAGCATTGTGCTAACGCCGAGGATCTAAGTAGCGCAGTCGCTAGTGATGCAGCGTACAAAGAGAGAGATGATGAGATAGGCGCCGTTTTAACGTCTTATCCAGCTCTTAATCAATCAACGAACGCTTCAGGGAACGCTTTAAGGTCGTTTACTTCCAAGATTGGAAAATATTTGTCTTGGCCAGTACGTACAGAAAACGGAATTCTCAAGCAACAGCTGAAACGGAGCACGAAAATTTGGCAGATTATGGTGTAAGGTTCTTTGAGAGAAAAGTAGTCAAATGCAAGAAATATTGAGATGGCGGGTCGCGTATAACAAAATATAGTGGAAGTTCCAAACTTGAGTAACTGATGTGTTTATATGTGGCAATTGATGGGGGACGTAATGGATGGGCTCGAAGCACATCACCACCACCACAATGAACGACGATTGTGCGGAAGAAAAACGAATGGAAATCATATCGGCGCTCGCTCTACTAGTAAAGATGGGCCGTCCAAGAATGCAAGTATTATATTTTATTAGGTTTTTGGGCAGTTTTGCCCTCACCTCAACTTTGGCTTTTCATAATAAGGATAGGAGAGAGATGGTGAAAATGAAATCTGGAGAATAAAAGTGTAATCTGCAAATTATATAAATCTGTGAAATGAATAGATAATGATTGATGAGGACGAAATTCATGTTGCGTTAAAAGCATTGTGCCACGTATAGCTTGGGACATAAATTTTCCACTATTCTTCCGAGGAGAAGTATAAAATGGATTTGTGTAGCCAAATATTAAAGATTAGTGTCTCAGTCCTGAACACTTTGAGAAAATGAAGAATAAAACTATGCCACAAAATCAAAACAGCTTGGGAAATTGTATTGAGTGGAATAACGAACAAAAGTGAGCATCAAACTTAAAGTGCTTACGTGTGGCCTAGACACAGCCTACGATTTTCGGCGAGGTTGATCAGTACACGTGTGCTATTCACGTATTGAATCATTCTTTGTTAGAACGGTTTCAACACTTTTCATCTAGATAAAGTATCCTATTAATTTACTTGCTAGCTCCCTAGTTGCTAGTAATTTATTAAAAATAGTTACGTCGTCTCTCTGAACAGAACGCATTATTTTTGCATGTTTTTTCATAAAAGAGCTTTCTGATCATAGCGATTCAGTTAGCTTAACATGGGATAACTCTCTACGATTTACCATGTCAAACGCGCTTGTGCTTCACCCTTCGACTTGGGATGTTAAAGTCACATCTAAATACTGAGTAGTTATGCCGTAAAACTAATGGTGTGTAGAGCGTTAAGTATGGCTCCCCCATGAAAATTGTGGAATTTAGACTATTAATATATCTAACTGACTCTCTCAATTTTTCATTTTCGCATTCATAAGTCTTGGCAGATATTTTTATCGAAACTAATTACATCATAATATCTCTGTTGACATTTCAGACAATTCCAACCAGCCTGCTGAGTGTCGTCGCATTGGCGATGTTCAAAATCATACCTGCCATTGGTGAAACCGGTTATCCGCGCCTTGTCGCCACTTTCGTGAATCTTATTATCATTGCTGACAACATTGTCTCACCAATTATGATGCTAATTTTCAACAGAGATGTACGAAGACATGTTTGTAATTTCTTCCAAAATAATACCACTTCAACTATTTTTATAATTCCGTCAAGAAGAAAAGAAATGTGGCAAAAGACTAGTTGTCAAATACATTTCGTAACACGAACAAAGCTCAGAAGCTCAGAGCCATAGATTCGTGAATAAAGATGTTGCATAGCTTGCAGAATTTACATTTTATGGGAATGAAAATAAATTAATCGCAAAGAAATCTCTTTTCGAAAAAAGTGCGAAAGAACTTGGAATGGTGATCACCGATCGGAACGCAGTAGTTACTTTACCAGTTGGTGAAATGGGACAACTTGACGGCTTGGTGTTCGTATTGCTGTGTTCATGCGACAGCACTTTCCAATCTCTCACAACGCCAAGCAATTCTTAAGACACTAAAAACTAATGAATGTTTAGTCCTACATATTTGTTGTATGCTTCAAAATAATTTTACAAAAATGTTTGAAGCTTTACGCGAGGTTGGCACGTCAGGGCTATACACACGTGCTTCGGATGTCTCGCCCCATCGTCTGTAGCCCACGTCCCAAAATCTATATTGGATGACGTTTATTGCGAGGTTTTAAAAACAGTAGGTGCCATAAATCAATTATGTTCTACCCCGAGACCCATCGACTGAGAAGTGGTGATGGTACAGTGTTATTGTACACTGCGCCGTCACCACATACTCCTCCCTCCCTGCTACAATGCTGGGCTTAATGTGGGGCGTGGGCTACTGACGAGTGGGGCGTTCTCCGAAACACGCATGTATAGCCCTAGTGAATCAACTTCGGGTAAGGCTTCAAGCATCCTTGAAAATTTATATTGAATGTTTTTTGCGAGTTTTAAAAACAATCGGTGCCATATTGTATGCTTTGCGTGGATTAAACATGACATCATATGGAATGATCACTTGATTTAGATAAGATACAGTTCCAGCCTTTCACTAAGGGAATGTTATTGTGATCAGATGATGAAACGTAGCAGAGGAGACTTCTATGGAAAGCTTCATAATTAAGAGAATGACCACATATCGAAAATTCATCTATGTTTCAGCGGGAAAAGCTCATTGTTAAGGGAACATATTCCAGCTGTTATATAACTTCAATTCTTTCTTTTTCATCCTTGTTTTTGTAGTTATAAGATAGCTTGAGGAATCTCTATTCTCCCACTAAGTTTGAATTGATCATGAACGATTATATGTAGGATAACATAACGATGTTCAGTAACAGCTCGGAATGTCACCTTAAAGTCACTATCTGCCTTTTGTCTCAAAATTCGAGGTTTTAAGAGAAAGCATTGTAATTGTTTCTGCTACAAATAGCTTTTTCGATGTCTCTTTGGTCATATTTAACCATTTACTGACGACAAAATTACCTTTGCTGACGATAAAAATCCCCATTTCATTAGAAAACTACCACAACGTCATTTCATCCAGCAAGTTCGCCACTCCGACGGCGCCTCGTGTCGCGCAGGATTTTCACGTCGTTGTCAACGTGTTAAGGTGACGCGAGGCAAGACCTAACGTCATTGTTAGGATTTTTGTCCTCGAATCGATTTCGTCTCTCATGATTTTTGCAGTCTACAATCGTTTGGAGCTCCTTGAATCCTCTTTGAGTAAGACAATTAACAGAAGTGATATAGAATAACGTAGCTCAAAACTGAATGAAAGCCGACTCAGAATTAGAAAAACTGATGTGAGAGGCGATCAGAAAATGGATGACTTTGAGAATGGAGTAGAAGCAAAAGTAGTTCATTTTCTCTCTATCTCTTTTGACGATACATCTTTTCTGTAAAAATCGATTTTCAACGTAAGAGAATATCTCTATTGAATGTGAAGTCGCCTGCAGCTCCATAGTGAGCAAAGTGAAGAAATGTCAAACATATTACGCCGTCTTTGCCATATGCGATGGGATGACATACACCAATCATTCAAAAAATATAGTGATTTCTCATAAACTTTGAAATCTCGATTAAAAGTTCAACACACCTCTATTAAATACACAGCGAGTGATAGGTAAAATTGTTGAGTGCCCCAAAGATTTTTTCAAAAAGCAAAGTAAAAAAGTCACAATTAAATATAATATGAAAGAGAATTGTCATGGTACTTATAAATGCTAAACATGTGTTCGGCCTTTCAGCCTCATCGCTAGCACAGTGCTTTCGGTTCAGTCAATTCCTCGGGGATATACCCCATTTACTGAGGAATCGACGCCGAACTATTTACACTGAACGTACTAAAAAATTATCACTTTGTCGTTCTTTCAGAGTGATTGACTGTCGATTGTAGTATATTAACATCATGCCAGGATGTATCAATTTCGAGCAAAGTCTCAAAATAGTCGATTGAAAATGTTGATATAAATATAGTGGCGTAATAGCTGCAGGCCAAGCAAACGGCAGTCGGCAATCAGCCACTCTGAAGAACTTCACAGTGATCCTCTCACCGTACGTTGAGTAAATATTTCAACGTCCAATCATCTGTGTAGGGAGTATATACCCGAAGAACTGACTGGACGAAAGGCACCGTACAAGTGATGACGCTGACATTGCGGAACACGTGTGTAGCGCTTTATAAGTGCCATAATAGACTCATTGAAAGCCTAGAACATGTTGTCAGTATGGATTGTTTTAAACGAGCTCCTACAGTAGTCGATTGAAAGTGTTGATACAATCTACAAGGTTTTTTAAAATTGCCAACTTTTATAGCAGTGTTTAATGATGCAACTATAAATCCAAAAATGTTAAATGATATACGGCACGTAGACCCTCAGGAGAGAGTTGAAACCCGGCTTTCACCGTTACTGGGGCGACTGATACTCACTATCCTACCGAGGCACTTGCTTTGCTTCCAATCGTACTGTGATAAAAAGTATCGAAGCAGTATGCAACGATCCCTTAACGCGCTTGCAGCACATCGGTTCTTTGTCCACTCAAACATTCTCCAGGCTCGCTAGTTTCCTCCTGTTCAACTCATGAGCTAGGTCGTTCATCATGTTGATTTCACCTAGATAGACGTAACTGGAGCATTCAAAGATTTTCGTTCCGTTCAGCGTAAATTGGGGCACTCAAAACCCATCCATTCTTCATGAACATCGTTTTCGTTAGAATTAGTTGAATACCAATCTTTCCACAGGCGTTGTCGAAATCGGTCAACATTCGTTTCGCTTGTCTGATGCTTGGTGTTATGAGAGCGCTATCGTCAGCAAAGCGAAGATGGTTCAAATGTTCGACCGTCAATTTCACTCCCTCTCCGTCCCATTCTAATGTTCGTATGACGTTTTGGAGGGGTGGCAGTAAATAAATTTGGCGAAAATGTATCGCCTTGTCGAACCACTCTTCTTACGTCGATGGTGATACTGTTGAATGGAGATATTTTGGTAGTGTAAAATTTTATATTTCTCACGGAGGATCATTATGTACCGAGTAGGGATGCCTTGGTTATCCAGAGCCTCCATAGCGGCTTCTGTTTCCACTGAATCAAAGACTTTCTCAAAATCAGTGAAAGTAAGACAGAGGGGTAGTTTGTACTGTCACGTAACTTTAATGAGTCTTGTGATCGTGTGGATGTGGTCTATGGTACTAAATCCTTTTCGGAAACCTGCTTGTTGGCATAGTTGCCCTTCGTCCAGTGTACCGTCAATACTTTTTAGAATGACTGGAGTAAAGAGTTCATAGACAACGCTTAACAAGCAGATTGGGCAATAATTCCCTATGTCGGAAAGGTCTCCCTTTTTGAGCAACAACACGGTTTTGCTGGTTTTCGATTGATTGGAAACCTTGCATTCTGACAGGTAGCAGAGCTGAGCCAGGGTGAGGAGTGGCGGTAGGTTCCTCAAGTAATCTCGTCTAATCCTGTCTGGACGAGGTGTTCATCAATCTTCACCGACGATAAAAATCATGTCGGATTTCGCAAGGAAGGACCGGTGGAACGACAGATCCATCCTTCTTCAATATATATGGCGGTAAGCGGACATGGCTAGCGAAGAAACACGAGTAGTACTGGTGGGTAACTTTCTCCACTGCCCTTCTGGAAACTGTAGGTGTTCGTCAAGGAGTCGGAGTGCGATCATCTTACTCTTATGATTATAAATATAAAAAATATCTTACTACTTATGATTATAAATATAAATATAGTGGCGTAATAGCTGCAGACCAAGCAAACGGCAGTCGGCAATCAGCCACTCTGAAGAACTTCACAGTAATCCTCTCACCGTACGTTGAGCAAATATTTCAACGTCCAATCTTCTGTGTAGGGAGTATATACCCGAAGAACTGACTGGACGAAAGGCACCGTACAAGTGATGACGCTGACATTGCGGAACACGTGTGTAGCGCTTTATAAGTGCCATAATAGACTCATCGAACTGAATTGAACGACAAAGCCTCGCTGGGGCTTTGCGAATGCTTTTCCCAGCTCCTGCTATAACTGCTGCTCTTCTCTCTTTGAGGTCTTCTTTTATCGCTTCTCTACAGCGTTTTGTAAGTTCGGACGTAAGGTTACGGTTGCTTGCAGCTCGTGCGATTCCACGGTGACGTATCAGCTCGAGTGTCTGCGAAGACAAGTGCCTCTTCGTGACTTCAGAACTTTCGGCTTTTATTGCGCTAACGTGAAGATATTCAACGAACTGGTCTTATTCCTCGTCGATGTTGTCGACAATGGTGTATCTTCCCAACGGTTGACTAATGACTTGAATATATCCTAATTCATGGTAGTTCTGGGACATCTTTGTTGAAATTTAGCGGCTTTTTTCTTAGTACGAGAGAAATGAATCGTTACGCAAAAGAGGCGATGGTGTGATTCCGTGTAGAACATGGTAACAATAGGACATCGATCAGGCAAAACCTTAGATTTACTAAGATATGAAGTACTTCGTTATGTTAGTCTCCATTGGGAGACTCCCACGTCCATCGCTGAGAGTGAGGCTTTTAGAATTGTGAGTTACCATGGATGGTTTGGGTCGTCATGATAAATTCATACAGCCTCTCACCCGTGTCCATTCCATTCTAGTGCGTGGGTTCCAACGTGAGGTTTTTCAGATGTTCTCTCAGGGTTCAATTTTCGCGTTAAAATTTCCCACAATGACCTTGAAGAAAGTATGGCCTCCTCTGAAGAAGTTTTCGAGGTCTATATATCTGAAGAAGTTTTCGAGGTCTATATAAAACTCCTCAACCTCTCATCGTCATAGCCTGATGATGGTGCGTAAGCAACGAAGATGGTCAAAACCTGCATTGAACAACATCGTTTCAACCGTAATCGTCCGATAAGGGTTGCTAGATGTTTGAACGAATCGGTGTTCACGGTCAAATTCAATTTGACGAAGACGCCAACGCCGCCGACACTTCTGTTGTCTCATGCTCCTAAAAAAGTTCTTCTGCGGTGTCATAAACAGCGTGAAAAGAATAGGGTCTTCTCGTCTCAGCCAGGCCAATGGCGCCGTGCCTTCTCCTCCTTGTTTGGATCAATAGATCTTCTATAGCGGATTCCTTAGCAAACGTTCCTGCATTGCAGGTGCAGGTCATTTCAGTCCGCTTCGCTTTTGGCAGTTGAGTCTGGCCCTGAGATTTAGCAGCCTCTCCACACTACCTGGAGCGGTCGTACCAGGAGCTCCTTCGGGTCAGGAGAATGAGGTCCCCAATTTTCCGGTTCTTTTCAATTTGATACCCAACGTATAGCTTGCTAGGCTTTAAGCATCGGGGCTGGGTACTCACAGGTAGCTTGCAAGTCTCTCTCTCTATCTGAGGAGCTAGAGGAGCTTATTTGTTGAAGGCGACTCTTAAACCGGTTCCTATGCACTCCTCAGCTGCTTTATTGCAGGCTTTTGGCCGACTTGACTCGTTGAAATAGAGTTCTTTCAAATCGGCGATGCAGAAGCAAGGAGCTCATCCTCTAAATCCACCTGCGTCTCTGGAAAGCACACGGTCGCTTTGGTTTCACGTTTATATCCCTATCCACCACCTGGGAACGCGCCACGTGCTTTCGCGACTAACCGGGCGGGATACCTCAAAGAGGGAGGTGCGTGGATAAAAATGTAGTCATTTAATTATATATCTTTCGTCTTAGCGAAGTTCTCCTAATATCAATACTACTAATAGGTAATATTAGATAGATGAATAGAATCTGTTTTGATCAAGACATCGAACGGCTACAAAATATGAGTGGAAATGAGGTAAAAATTGTCTCCTAAGATCATATCCTTCGCTTCGTATGATTCCTTAAGACCATGCTCAAGTTCCAATATGTAAGGGTTTGGCTCCTCCCTGGAGGATTGACCCGGCAGGATTGACAAAGAAGACTAAGAGACGGCTCAACTGACGAGGCTGCCACAAGACCGAAACACGTGTATTGTAGAAGTGCTCAAAACAGATCACATGCATTGCTTAAAAAGTAATTATCAGAAAGGTTGAATCACCTGTATCACCTGTCGTCCCGTTCATCGCCGAGTGACTCGAGCGGGTACCAGCAACTCTTCCATTTTTCCCTATCTCGTCCAAGAGTAGCCCAGTGGGTCCTCTTCGCTCTAGGGATTCGCTGAACATCATATCATTCTTCTATCGCTTTCGTGAAACAAACGGACCAGCGGGTCAATGCTTTTCCTCTAGAGCGCTTGACGTCCCAAGGAATCCAGTCGGTAAGGCCTTTCGTCCATCAGTTGTAGTTGAAGCGCATCACGTGTCCGGCCCACCTCTTTTTTGATATCCTGGCATGTAGAAATATCCTGAGACGCCGTTCTACAGGCCAGGAAAGGTTGCATAGGAGCTGAAAATATACTCTTATTTACAACTATGTGGTTTTTTAGTTAAAAGATTGTGATTTTTACGACACATGCGCTTTTCTAAAAGAAGAACCCTTATGATATCTTTCCAGTTATATTTCATCATATTCTAACGACAATGCTGCTTATGATCGGAGTTTGCCCAATAAACATCATAATTTTGTTGGAGGCGCTCCAGTACAAACCAATCTCGAGATATGACCCCAATAATTCAGTAGGGGACCACGGCGCACCACCACTCGCCCTCATCAGAATGGGTGACTCGGTACTCAAAAAGTTAAATCGTTTCCACGAACGGCTATGCTAAAAGTGTGTAATATCTGCACCTGCAAAGATTCAGATGGACACAGTGATGACGATATATAGACTTCATCTGCTTCCAATAGTTTATTTTGGAGCACAAAAGGTTTTTCTTGAACTTATTGAAACCAATCGACACCTAACTAATGCAGATGCTATCTCAGGTGTTCACTATGGAAACATGACTTATTCGTAATTACCCACTTAATTATCCGCAAAAAAACCGTTTTCGGGCGACTTTTTTTTGCTAAGCGGAATATTATTGCTGAGGAAGAGGATGGGTAGAGCAGTGATCAGACAAATAGAATGAATTTGGGAAAAAAGGAAGTCATTGTAATTTGTCTTAAGAGTCTCGGTAAATAATCAAGATGAGAATTACTAAAAGCATAGCTTTTTAAGACAGCTGGGATTTCACATTTGTATTCAATAAGGTATAGCGTGATTCGAAAATGTCTGGGAAAAACGTCTCTTTTAAACTCTATGTGAGTTGTTCGCAGTAGTCTCGGTTAGGTCGAACACATTTAACATTCCAACGATTATGCTTCGTATTTATTACCGAAATAGATGTTTTTAGCAGAGCTAGGAAAAGTGCAAAATAGAGAAAGCATGATGTCTCAAAGTAATGAGAATCAAAATTAAATAAAACCACTACTGTAAGCACTAAATGTTGTATGTGAACCACTTATTCTAATCTAGGCTGCTGATATTACGTCTATATATATATATAATATATATATATAATATATATATGTATATATATATTAAGTATATATATTATATCATATATTATATATATTACGTCTATAAAAACGGAGAAAGAATGGAGTGCAAAGCGAGCGTCGGTGGTGCAGCGGTTTAGCACATGTTCCCGGAAAGAGTAAGATCTGGGTTCGAATTCCGGCCGACGTAAACGTTCTTGCACATCACTCTACATTATTGGGTATATATATATATATATATATATATATATATACATTATATATATACATTTGTCGCACATTTTGAGTGATTTTCAGAATTTTTCAGTGCAACACATGTTGTATTAATAGAGAATTTCAAGACGGTTTATAATATTCGCGTGAGCTCTTAGAACTTATAGACGTCATACTTTTCCGATAAAATCTTTAGCTATACATACGGCATCTCACGTCTCAGATACATATCACGGCGCTGGAAGAAGTGTTGAGTCAGAAAGGTTAGCGCGTAGATTTGAGTCTCATATTTGTGCGGTGGCTTTTTTGAGAGGTTCCAATGCAGCCGATGCTGCTTTCACTATTTAGCCTCTATCTCTTTTATGTTATTATTCAAGCTCAAAAAGAGCCCTAGGTAGAGTTCTCCTTCCATGTTATTCTCCATACTAAATGATCACCCGAAGCACACGTGTGAGGTGGGTTCCTTAATCGGAAAACTATCGAGTTTGCGCTGCTCAACTTTGCACCACTAATTTTTCATGAAACTATCTTGCCATTTATGTGTAAACCGATCATTTCTCTGCTCAGTTGGGTTCCTTAAACATCATCTCTGCTCCTCTTTTTCAATATCATGCCATCTCCAGAGAAGATTTAGTAGAAATGTTAACGCGTGCGCTTTTCTAGTCCCAGTCGAGTGACTCTATAATCCACTATATTGCGGCGGGAAACGGATTTGGCGATATCATATCGCCATTTCAAACTCCTATTCTAATGTGTAGGTAAGGAATCGATGAAAGCATTGTAATCACATGTTCGAATTCTGACTACAGTCTGATAGAGTTTTATGTAGGAGGCAATCACTTTTTCCTCGACGAGCGCTAATAGGACTGCACTTGTTTTCACATCATCAAATACTTCTTCTTAGCCAAAAACGCCTAAGCCATAAAAATGTTCCTCTGAGAGCTTTATTAAGCCAAATTTGTATTGAAGCACGCACCACTCTTCGTAGTCCGTTCGAATGGCGCGCCCAACCGAGGGTCATATTGTCCTTCATTGTGCTCAAAGGGATATTGTGAAATCGCTATCCACATACCGGCAACACAATGCTTTGGCATTAATGCTGCGTTAAACCCAAATTAACCTCTTTTAGCTGCCACAGCACAGTAAAAGGATGTTATTGAAAAATAAATACAGTATTGGAATTGGCGACATTCAAGCTGATGTGTGGTTACTAAAAGTCTAGAGTGAAACCTTTTTTCAGCGATAAATGTCTTGAAAGAAACGTAGTTTTGTCTTGGCTATTTGCAGCGCAATAATGAAACCGTTTAGAAATAACATACACCGCTGAAACTTTTGAAATTTGAGCTGTTAAGAGACTGTCAAGACTCAACGAAATATCAAAAGGCGCGCTCTTCTCAAGAGATGAAAAAAGATGCGGATCACTGCGATGATCTAAGTTTGTGAAACACGATCTACTTTTGTTTATTGCAGCTCAGGAAAAGCCCTTTTCAATGTCCAAATGTTTTTTGAAATTCACAAGATTTAATCCATCGACTGTATGCTAGAAGTCTAAAGAAAAGGCTTTGTGCAGCAAGAAATGTTCAGATGAGAAACATAGTATTATTTTTGCTGTTACAGCGCAATGAAAGCGCCCTTCTATATATAAATATCTTACAGATTATTTGAGATTCGTTCTGTTTAGATAACTTGTCAAACGTAGACAGAATATGCTCTTGAGTGGCTGAATTGTTATATGAAACTTTATATATACAATATTTTACTTAGATGTAAATGAGCAAAAGTGTGTAACTATCACTTTGAAAAACACCCATTGTAAAAAATGAATGCGGCTTTTTTGGCTATTTTTTTACAATCCCGTATAAACGTCATTGACGTAATAGTGCAATTATAGAAACCATTTCAATGATTGAGAAAGACAGATAATTACTTTTTAGCGCAGTATCTTGTCGTAGTACGTTAGACGGGCAGTATCTTGGCATGAATTTACAATCCAAAGATTGAATAGGGTAAGATAGCATGGAGTCTAACTTAGAGGTACTCTTATCGCACATTATTGTTCTTATGTTGACAAAGTTGTACAGTCGTAGATAAAAGTAAAAGGATAAGGCCCGCAGAGTATATCAAACCCTGAGGGAAGCGCCATGCATTCGTCTTCAATTTTTAAATCGTTTGAGGTGATTGAATGCATAACCTGCACGACTCGCAGTGGCCTTCCGCTGAACCGAGTCACTGCTGCTTACCCTCCTAGACAAGTCTGAGACCAGTTTGGTACCAATTTAGCGATCTCAGAGGGATGGATAACTTGGTGATCCATGAGCGCGCGATCGAACCATTGACCGCGTGTGCGACGCATGGCACCTCTAACCACTGCGCCATATGCACTCATGAGTAGTAGATAGCTTCCAGAAACTAGCCAAAATGACCATACCTATAGAGGTTTCTAGATAGAAAATATGTTTGATTGAAAATGAAGAACGTGATGGACCGTGGAAGAAATTGTAGTGATGACTTTGAGTACTATTCCTTAGCCTTATTATATGTCGCTGATATTATTATTAGACCTTCATCTACGAGGAACCCATTTTATGCGATCAATTCTCTCAGATCAATGAACATTCGTTTCCGTATTGGATAAATAAATCCTGATTCATTTTCTAGCAAGGACCGTGCGGTAAAGTGTTTTGAGATGTCCTGCAATGCATGTACGTCCGTTGATATGATCCATCCCCATGAGCTCATGAAATCTTCTGTCCTGCTAATGTAAGTAAACTGGCCTCAGACGTGTCTGGAATTGTTGATGCATCGATGGGATATTGATGTATATTGATGGCAAGTCATTTTTGAGTCACATTTGCATTCAACCACCTCTATAACGCCACATATGGAATTTACTGCGGGTCACATTCATTAGGAACAATCATTGCCAAAAGCTTTGTTTACTTTGTTGACAACATGTTTTCTGCTAGCGAATAGCTAGAAAGCCATCGGCATAGTATATGACAAAATGAACTGTAATCTGTTTATGCGTTTTAGGACACAATGGAGATGCTAAAGAATGCGAAAGCTCGTCTCGTTTGGAAAAGAAAGCGACATCAATAAACTATGAGGAATCAAAAATGATGCTGATATATTCGTACAAAATGTATATTAGATACATGAGATGCCATTCTACAACTCAGCAATTTTCTTTGTACAAATAAACTCATAGGGGATCATCCAGAAAAACACTCCTGACGCTTATGTACGTAGCTACAATCATTTTGTGAAACTTGAAGTTTATAGTCCCTATAATGTAATTAGCTAGCAGTGATATAAAACCAGTTTAGCGTTAGCTGAAGCATTCGAAGTACTGAAAAAGTTTCATTATCATTCAGGCTAATTTTTCTTTTCCTTTGAATGTTTTTTAGCTTAGCTATTGCGTTTTCTATTATTACTAGCACCATTACTATTTTTACTGAAATTATTATTTCCACTACAATTTCATTATTACCGTTATGATCGCAGCTGCGCTCAATATTTCACTTTCTGATTAGAAAATATTCGTAAATGTTTATATCGAAGTTCTACATCGATGGAAATATGCCGGTATCAGCTGAAAAATTACTTTGAAGGTAGTGCATTCCTCAATTTTTATCCAGCGCTCTAACGTCTGTTCAAACCTCAAACGCGGTCTTGCTTTATCTCAATTTCTTGCCTATGCGAGCTCCTAAATCGACATAACTGATGAGTTTCATAGCTAATTTTTGAACGGATTAATTACAGTGAAACATTTCTGTGCATCTGAAGAATGCTATCAAATTCGTTTCTTTCATTATCTTGTAGACAATCTAGTTCTTCGTGAAAAAGGAGGATGAATATCCAATGTCTCAAATGGTCACCTAGCTTGTTGCTACCGTCGAGTTCACGCAAAACGTATATAAATACACTGGTATTGACCAAAAACAGATCTTTATCGAACAGAATGTACTGTTATATGAATACAGAAATAAGCTCATTTAATTAGATGGTGCACCAGACTACTTGAAAAAAAGACAAGTAGCACAATATCTTTTAACAATTTGTCGAACTACCATAAAGTTGTTGGTAAGTCAATGTTAGATTTGTAACTTTGCATATTAGCACCATGAACACTTTACTATTCTGTGTTATTTCCAGAAACAATATAAGCTGTTTCGCTTCATATCTCTGAATCGTAATAGGAACAATGTTCTTGAAAGATTTTAAACGGTGGAATTTCAGAATTGAAAGTAGTCATTTTGGCAAATCTACCTCTCTGAATTCATATTGCACCTGTGCAGCTCATAGGCTGGAATAATAAACGGCTTGTAGGGACAAAGATGTGTTAACGAAATCACAATGAAACGTCAACCTAGAAAACTTTTCCATGGCTAAATTTACGTTGTAGTTTAGGAAAATCTCGGACACTGTCGATCATGGCAACAATGATTTAAAATGTGTGGTGTGCACAAATGCACTCACAACTTTCCGAGTCCATGCACCCAAACTTCAAATACATTTCATTTGCTTCAGATTTTTGAACAAAATGTTGGCTCACAGCTGATTGAGTCCATGACAGCTTCTCGAAGCTGAATGTGGAAGCGTTATGGTGTACACTACTCCTAGTTAGTATTTCGAAAATTCAATCGAAATTCCTTAAAGACTCCATCCTTATTGGCTAGCGGAAAGGAACCAATGCTTCTGCATGTTAGCCCGTGGCCACAAGAGCAGTGCCCATGTTGTAGCAGTTGAACGAGCTCAGCTACACTAGAGTTATACAATACTCTGCTAGTATCACTACTTCAACTCTTGAGACATGTAGTTTACCACCTATCAACATGCCGAGTATTTCAGCAGTTTCAGTTAATAAAATTTCTGTGGAGGTTTGGTAAGCAATCGAACGTATGATCTGCTTCTAACGACTATGCCATTTTTAGAAGTCCATAATTTCATGCTTTGCGTGGAAAAATTGCCCGCTAGCAAAGATCTATGATTTGTAGTCGTTGCTGTTCTTTCAAAAGATTTCGCGAACTGTTTTTTGAATAACTGGGGAAGAATACCTGTATTTTCTTCAACCTATGGCCGATTTCAGGCGATTTCGTTATGCTGAGAGCCCAGACATACTCTAATGTATCATATTTAATATTCGATTGGTATTTCCCACAACTGAGGGGAATTTGATGCAAAATTTTCCTAAAGTGTATTCAGATATCAGCCTATTACATGAAATTTATCATCTTATTACTTAAGAGAAAAGTTTCCAGTGTGTTGTAACGTGCTGGATAAGGAGGACCTAATCTAATCTAGAGTATCAATCTCACATAAGATATTGAGAATATGATAGGAGATGTCTTATTTAGTCATCACCGCATATATTGCAATCATCACCGCATTTATTGCAAGAACTCGTGTATATTAGCCGAACTCAAGTAATCTCTATCTTTAAAAATGATCACGCAGCCCTCTGCATCCAAATACGATCATATGGGCGATTCCGAACCATAGACAACGTTATGTAGAAGGTGAGATCTACAATTCTCACAGAATTTTCGACGCCGTTGCTCTCTATGCGCCTACTTCAATGCGGTCCCTACTGCGCTTGATATAAACGGCAACTTCAAAGGGATCTTCGTTTTTGTGCATGACATTGCTTTGGTAACGAGCCTAGATCTCCATTTCCACAGTGACCGCTGTTTCTTAATTATTTGAGATGGATAATTGTTGGGTTGAGAATGGTGGCTCCTTTCTCACTTCTAAATCCGTACAAACACTTGTAGCTTTCGATATATGTTTCGAACAATACTTTGTGGGTGTATAAGAGATGAGAGAAGAGATGAGATGCACTAATATGACCTTTAATGCCGACATCTCATAATATAGCCACATTAGAGAAAGTACGTATGAACGTACAAGGAGAGAAGCCAGTTCTCTCTAAGTCAGAGTATATTAATTCATGATATTATACATTTAGTAAGCAATCATATCCATGATAATCTGTATGTTACGTAATAAACAAGTAGTTATACACAAGTAGATTATAATTTCATTATACTATTTTTATTTCATATATAAGAAGTCATATTAGCGTACGATATTAAGCGGTATGTGATTAACTGCAATATAAGTTGACAAGAGGAAAAAGCTGAAATAATACTTTACTGTCAAGACATAGATGATTCAAAAAAATCTCTTATTTTTCAAAGCCTTTCAAAGCTGTTCCTTGGAATGTGCGAAAGCAGAGGTGCCGGCGGTCTTGGCGTCCTCGTCAAATCGAATTTGACCGTGAACATCGATTCGTTTGAACAACTAGCAATCCGTATCGGACAATTACGGTTGAAACGATATGGTTCTAATCCTGCTTCAGCCATTTTCGTTGCCTACGCACCAACATCAAGCTATGACAAAGACGAAGGCGAAGCGTTCTACATGGTCATCGAAAATTCTTCGAGAAGATCATACAGTCTTGGAGGTCGTTGGGGAGATTTCTATACAAAAATTGGACTTAGAAGAACGTTTAAAGAACGCCACATTGAGACCCACGGACTAGAATGAAACGATTAGGTTGAGAGGCTATCTGAGTTTATCATGATGACCCAAACCATCCATGCTGACTTACAATTCCAAAACTCTCTTACTCTCACTCTCAGCGATGGACGTGGGAGTCTCCCTATAAAGAGAACCATAACGAAATAGACCGTATCGTAATAAATTGAAAGTACTGCCCATTCGATGCCGCTGTTTTCCTATGTTGTACATGGGATCAGACCATCGCCTCCTTCGCGAAACGTTCCGCTTTTCGCGGAGAGGAGAGAAAGCCGCTAAATTTAAACAACGAAGTCCACAACCGCCATAAACTGAGATGTATTCAAGTCATTAGTCGGCTCTTGAAAAATATACCGCTGTCGACAACATCGACGAAGAATACTGCCCGCCTTGTTGAATATTTTCACGCTGGCGCTATGAAAGCCGAGAGTCCTGAAGTCACGAAGGAGCACTTATCTCCGCAAACACTCGAGCTGACAAGAAAAAGTAAAATCGCACGAGCCACAGGCAACCGAAACCCTGCGTCCGAATTTGCGAAACGATGCAGAGAAGCGACAAAAGAAGACCTCAAAAAGAGAAGAGCAGCAGTTATGGCCGAAGCTGCAGAAGCTGGGAAAAGCATTCGCAAAGCCCAGTGAAGCTTCGCCACTTCAAGACCGGAATGATTGCACCCCAGTACCCTGACGGGACGGTTACAGCTCCGAATAGGGCTATGGAGAAAATCATCTACTATTATCACTCAGATCTATTCGATATCTAAATCCTCTTATCGTCATATAAATTGAAAGAGGATGAATATGTCGTTCCACCGGTCATCCCTTCCGAAACTCGACATGCTATATTGTCGGTGAAGAACAGAACAACACCCGGTCCACACAGGATTAGACCTGAGCATCTGAACAACCTATAGCCAATTCTCATCAATAACCTGGCTCAGCTCTTCACTCGCTACCTGTCAGAATGCAAGGTTCCTATTCAATGGAAAACCAGCAAAACGTATTGTTGTTCAAAAAAGGAGACCTTTAAGACATAGGCAATTATTGCCCAATCTGCTTTATGTCCGTTGTTTATAAACTCTTCACTCGAGTCATCCCAAACAGGACTGACAGAACCCTGGACGAAGGGCGGCCATGCGAACAAGCAGGTTCCGAAAAGGATTTAATACCATAGACCACATCCACACGATTACAAGACTCATTGAAGATTTACGATAGTACAAGCAACCACTCTGTAGCACTTTCGTTGATCTGAAGAAAGCATTTGATTTAGTGGAAACAGAGGGGGTTATAGAGGCCCTGGTTAGCCAGGGCGTCTCTACTCAGTGCATAATGATCCTTCGTGAGCTATATTAAGATTTCACAATCAAAATATCTCTATTCTACAGCAATATCACCATCGACTTAACACTGATACACAAGGTTTTCTTGTCTTCTAGATATGTGTGCTTGTGCTTGCAGAAAAACCATTCAACTTATCTCTATTAATTGCTAAAAGACGTCATCAGACCCCTTACCTGTGATGTAAATATCGTAATAAAGAAGTTTTCCAAGACACCGTCTATCCGATAATGCATCTTGGTCCTACACAACATTTATGCTTTGATCCATTTCTACTGCTTACACTCAGTTCACTTATATTGAATTTATAGGAATAATCCTATCGATGCTTCTGCAGCGACGCGGCAAAACCTGATCTTTGATAACTTTCAATGAACGATATTTTGAAGTTCCCTTCAGTCTCGATAAGAAAATTCGAATCTTTTTCAGTAGTTAAACTAAAATGAAACTATTATAGACTTCCTAATTTAATTGTCTCGACTTCATCGTCTTCATAAAAAAAGGCATTAACCCTTTCGAGACCGCGTGTACCACTCAGGGTACACGCAAAATTTTCGTGATTTTCTCATCATCTTTAGATTTCTCGTTAGACTGTAAATAACCATTGATAGTAGAAGAAGCTGCTGTTCTGTTATTTTTCGTAGCTTTTGGAAATGTTCTTTCAGTGAGTTGTAGCAACGAAGAGGAAATCGCGTTCTTTTTTTTTTGGAATGTACATTGTGATTTCCACTCGGGTACACAAGGTCTTTTCACAAAGCAAACGTTTTGCACCAAAGAGTAATCATTCTATAGCTGGAGAAATGGTGATTCTAAATATGCACTTAATTTTTGAGTTGAATGACAATTGTAGGTTTTTCAAGCGCTGTGTAAACGATGAACAAAATCTGCGTTGTGCTCCCGGAGTGCTTTGCCTGCTTCGTTGTCTTTCATGCCCAACCTCACTTACCTTACAGAAGTTTACACAATCGTTCGATAGTACGAAAAGTGTGGAATACAAAATTAATTTAGCTTTGTCGAACTTATTTTTAGTGCCCCGACGCAAGAGAATCAAAATGACATTTCACACTGTGAGTGAACATCTCATCTCTTTAACTTCGCAGTGGTGTTTCCCTAATTGAATAGTGAAATTCGCACCCTAGAGATAATTTATAATCAGGAAAAATGATATGCCACTGAAGGCTTTCCCTAAAAGTCTTTTTCATAAGAAAAAGGCCTACATGATCTAAAAATCCCACTCTTCAATTTCAAGGTAACATCGAGGGAAAAAGAACGCATCTCCATTTTTTACTTCTTAATTTGTGACTATATGACAGTGTAAAACTGAAACGAATTTTCTTCGTTTTATGACTTTTCTAAAAAAACTTGTGAGGTGTAACTTTTAGCACGCAGTAGAATAGGCTTTCATAAAGCTCAAAATCATTGATTTGTAGAATACTTCTCTGAAGAAATTGCATATTCCGGACCCAAATTTCCACGCTTTTCACTGATGTTGTGGGTCTTTTATTTTTAATATTTATTCAGTATGCAATAAATCAAACAACAACCATCGATCATTAGCAGTTCACTCTAAATATCAGTACCGGTCTACTTTACCCGCTTTGCATAGAATTTTGTTTGTCACATTCAACAAAAATATGCGTTTTACAACAATAAACATCAAATCCTAGAATAATCAGTTCGTGGTTCATAAATGTTTCAGTCTTATACGAAATGAGTTTTCGACCTAAATTATACAATTTGTTGAACGCCAAAACGCTTATAACACATCTCCAATGAGCAGGTTGAAGGTAAACAAATATAATGCTTGCACCGACTGCACCTCATGCTTACTCTTTTAGTTTTGTTTCGAGTATAAGCAGCATTTACATGTTATGTCAATTTTCTATAACATCCAATGCAGCGTCCACGACGTGGCAGAGTGACTTCGATAATACTCTTGGGTGTCAGCTGTGGAGCGACATGATCTTCTAAGTCTTCAAGATAAACATTTATCTTAAAATCGGCGAACGAAATTTTTTTCACGCAGTCTTTGCAGATTTTCCACGCGTTCATCAGTCACATATGTGTCACCAGGTGGAACAATAGACGGATGTACCTGATCTGGGAAATTGTATATTGTAAAGCAATATCGTAGCAAATTGCGCTCACCATTCACATGTCTTCCTGCTGTGTGAACAAGAAGCAACTATTTCATCGGTGATTTCGACGAACAACTGTGCTTGTTGTAACTTTCTACGACATCATACTCTTGAGAAGGAATTCCTAAAAAACGGATGGATGGCCGCGCCAATAATTTTTCAGATGTGATAGTTTCACACACCCTGCTTGTTGGCAAGGTCGTCGTTCGTCCAGTGTTCTGTCAATCCTGTTTAAGATGACTCGAGTAAAGAATTTATAGACAACGGACAGCAAGCAGATTGGGCGATAATTGCCTATGTCTTGAAGGTCTCCGTTTTTAAATAACAATACGGTCTTGCTGGTTAACCATTCAATGAGGGTTTTGCATTCTGACAGGTAGCGAGTAGAGCAAAGCCAGGGTGTTGATGAGAACTGGCGGCAGGTTCTTCAGGTGTTCTGATCTAATCCTGGACAGTGGACCGGGTGTTTCTCTGTTCTCCACCGACAATATAGCATGTCGAATTTCGGAAGGGAGGACCGGTGGAACGACAGATTCATCCTCTTTCAAACTATATGACTGTAGGCCTACAGAAGAGATCCGAGTAGTACAGTTGAATGATTTTCTCCATTGCCCTTCTGGAAGCTGTAAGTGTCCCATCGGGGTATCGGATTGCAATCAGTTTGGTGTTGGCGAAGCCTCGCTGGGCTTTACGAATGCTTTTCCCAGCTTCTGCAGCTTCTGCCATAATTGCTGCTCTTCTCTCTGTCTTCTTTTATCTCTTCTCTGCAGCATCTCGTAAGTTTGGACGTAAGGTTACGGTTGCTTGCAGCTCGTGCGATTCCACGTTGACGTATCAGCTTCAGTATCTGCGAAGACAAGCGCCTCTTCGTGGCCTTAGGACTCTCGGCTTTCATAGCGTTAACGTGAGATTTTCAACGAGTCCATTGTATTCTTCGTCGATGTTGTCGACAACAGTATCTTCCCAAGAGCCGACTAATGATTTGAATGCATCCCAGTTTATGGTAGTTCTGGAACGTCTTTATTGAAATTTAGTGGCTTTCTCTCTAATCCGCGAGAAAAGGATCATTACGCAGAGGAGGCGATGGTGTGATCAGTGTAAAAAAACATGGAAACAATAGCGACATCGGTCAGGCAAAACCTTCGATTTACTAAGATGTGGTCTATTTCGTTATGGTACCCTCCATTGGGAGACTGCCACGTCCATCGCTGAAAGTGAGGATTTTGGAATTGTAAGTTACCATGGATGGTTTGGGTTGTCATGAGAAACTCAGATACCCTCTCACCCTGTTCATTCCATTCTTGTTCTTGAGTCCCTATGTGACGTTTAGCAGACGTTCTTCAAGGTCCAATTTTTGCATGAAAATCTCTGACAATGGCCTTGAAGAATGTATGATCTTCTCTGAAGAATTTTTTGAGGTCCTTATAGAACGCTTCGACTTCATCTTCGTCAAAGCTTGATGTTGGCACGTAAGAAACAAAGATGGTCAAAACCGGCATAGAACCGCATCGTTTCAACCGTAATCGTTTGATACGGGTTGTTGAATCGTTACTAGTTGTTTAAACAAATCGCTGTTCAGGGTCAAATTCTATTTGACGAGGACGCCAACGCCGCCGACACCTCTGCTATCGCATGTTCTAAGGAACAGTTCATCTCCGGTGTCATAAGCAGCGTGAAAAGGATGGCGCCTTCTCGTCTCAGCCATGTCAATGGCGTCGTGCCTTATTCTTCTTGCTTGAATCAATAGAGCTTCTACAGCGGATGTGAGCAAGGGTTCTTGCATTGTCGGTACAGATTGTCATTTTAGTCCGTTTCGGTCTTGGCAGCCTAGTTTGGCTCTGAGATTTTAGCAGCCTCTCCGTACTCGTCCTACCAGGAGCTGTCGTACCAGGTGCTCCTTCGGGTCAGGAGAATGAGGCCCATATTTTTTTTTACTGATTTTGGCAATTTGATACCCAACGTGTAGCTTGCCTAGGCTTCCAGCATCGAAGATGAGTACTCACGATTAGCTTGTCAGTCTCTCTCTCTGAGGAGGTGGAGGAACATATTTGTTGGAGGCGACTCTTAATCGCCTCCCATGCACTTCCCAGCCGCTTGATTGCAGACTTTTGGCCAACTTCATTCGTAGAAATAGAGTTTTGCCAAGTCGGCGCTGCAGAAGCAGATAGCTAATCACCTGAATCCATCTACGTCTCTGGGAAGCACAAGGCCGGTTTGGTTCGCGTTGAATTCCTCTATCCACCACCAGGAGACGGGCCACGTGCCCTCGCGACTAACCGAGCGGGATCCCTCAAAGAGGGAGATAATATTATAGCTTGCTGCACCAGCGGTAAAATAAAGTGTTCGTTTACACTCTGTTATTTCATTTGATCAGTATCACAGTTTTTTCAATGTTCGGATCTCAGTACTTCTAGCAGCTCATTCGTCTCCTCATCTTCATCTCTTGGTTGAGTAGTTATCCTCTCCATGAATGTCTGAAATACTGGTGAGTGCATCTCTATGCAGCCTGATGTATTCCGTAAGGTAGAAGAGTGCTGAAAGCGATGGAAGATCAAGTCAGCGTCTAATCGCGCCTGGCATCACTAGTCACGCGACTACCGGACCCGAAGTAAAGTATTCTCACACATGTATATATATATATATATTTGCGTATATATATCTACATATATATTTACATATATATATAATATATCTGGCAGCATTTGCTAAGCTTTTCCAACCCTTAAAGGGCCACGCGCTAGGTAACGTACCACCGCACACGTTCTCGTGTTTGACACAGCTACTATGAATGGCGGAGCCGCGTCTTCAAGCAAAATTGTGGCGGTGCGCACCGCAGTGAAATAAGGGGAGTTTTTTTCGTAAAGTAACTTTTTGAAAAAAACATTATCGTCATTGAATAATAAGACATCATTGAAAAAGATTCTGTAAAGATAATTTTAAGAAAAGTGAACTTCTATAAGTTGAAAAATACATACTTTTTAACAAGAAAACCACATCGCTGAGAGAAGAAACATATTTTTATCCGGGGTATAACATTTTTCCTTTTTCTGTTGATGTACTTATACTCGTCGATAGCTTGAAAAATTCCAATTTCGATACTGAGCTTGGTTAATAAAACGACTTTATACTGAGTTCTATGAACCAAAAAAAAAAGATAGCATTCGCTTCCAGAGTACGTTGTTTCAACTTTACATCGGCTATTTTGAGGTTACAAAGCGAAATTTCGATTATGGGGAAAACTTGTTTTTTACGAAAAGATAGATTATTAGTAAAGAAACTTCAAGAAACGTAAGTCTCGTAAAAATGGCACCCCTCATGAAAATTTCCACTTTCCATTACGGATTATGTGGAATACAGAAGCATTCTATGGATTTTACCCATATTTCTTTGACTATCTTCCGGAAAGGAGTTTCGTTAATGTAATATAAGTAAGCAATTGTAAGTTCGAAAGATGAAAATCTTTGAGTCCAATTTAGTTTTTGACAGAGTTTCCGATTTATACTCTGATAACGATGAGAAGATCTGTAAGTTGTTACAATTTTCAAGCGGAAGTGTGTAATATGAAGGAACATTGGTTTCTAAGCAAGCATTGTCTCCATGAAAAAATAACTCAAACTAGAGACCTTTCTATAAGCGTTTTTTTAGGGAATGAACGTCTAACTCGTACTTTTGTATGCAAAAGCTACATAATCCAAAAACCAACGCCTTTCAAACTCTTTCTCCATATTTCTTTCGATAATGTTGAGTAATGCAGTATTTCGAAAGCACATTCTCTACGCTGAAAAGCCTCTAAAAGAAATTTGTATAAAAAGGCAATCACTAAGTGATCGGAGCAAATCTTGATAGATTCTGCATCCATGTATTTGAACACTTTTTTTCGAAAGTTGTAGAGATAAATAAAGTTTATATCAGAATATCAGTGAATAACATATAAAATTATGACCCATAAGAGAATAGAATAATTTGCCTTCTCTATAAAAGTTTCAGCTCGTAAAGCTTACTAATAATAATTTTTTTCTAATCTTTAGTGGCATCATATTGCAACTTGCAGTATCATTCTTCAAAACATTTCATTGTTCATTAATTGCTTTGGCATGTTTCAAAAAATTTATCCTCATTGAAGTTTCCTAATTTTCATATTTTACGGATGACAAAATCGTTTCAGTGACGAAAAAGATTGAATCGATCATAAAAAATCACTGTAAATACTACGGCTCTATTTGCAAGGTCGACCGCGCCGACTGCCTTATGAGCAATCAGCGTGACGCCGTTTGCTACAATGGTGGTCCCCAAAGGATTGATGCCTATATGTGCATACCAAGCCATTGATTGATAATGTTCATACTTCGATACCTCTATATAAAAAAGAGTAACAGCAGAACAGGTGCACGGTTTTGCAGCTTTTAAAATGCGTTTCGGTAAGGGTAAGAGGCTGGATTCTGAAACCTTGGGCTGGTTTCTCCAAAGGTTCAGAGTTTTGCATATACTCTCAACACTTTTGTATTTATAGACAGAACATCATAACAATTCTACAAAATCGATAAAATAGAATATTTTTGAAGACGATTAGTGGCTTATTATTGGATCGCTTTGAAAAATAAGGAATTATTGAAGCATGCCCAGGTTAACAGATAGTCGGTCTTGTGAAATGATTACTGAATTTTTCAACTTTTTCTTTCTCCATTTGGGCCTGCTTGCATTGGTGATGCTCCGTGACCTCAACATCAAGCAGTTGGTAACTCGATCACTTTCTCTTAGTGGATGAGGCAAGGAGTTCATCATGCTTTGAACAATCAGCCACAACTGTTAGGTGAAGAAATCCAGATTACACGCCTAAGAAAACTGAAAATCGAGTTCATTTTCACTTTTAAATTTGCAATGGGCACGAAATGTGCCTCTCCTAAGTTGCTTGCCATAGTTATTCTCAGCAAACATGTCTTACACAGCAAATGTCTACTCGATAACAAATTTCGATATTGATTGCCTGGAGTACACACCAATGGCAGAAACTCTCTCGCTGAATTGGATACAATGATGCTTGAAAGGTCACAAAGCGCAACTTAACATATTTTGCATTCAAATCGAATCAAATCGTCGATTTGAAAACATGGAAATCCTTCTTATAGTCGAATATTTCTTCCAGGGATTTTTTGTATCTATGCGAAAGATTCTTTCTGTGAAAAGCGATGTCAGTTCAAACGTGACAGACGTGAGAAATAAAGCTTACATTTCTGGGATCCACGGTATCCAGTGGACAAGAAATCAATGAAGTTTCAAATGGAGTTTTCTTACGTTTGAAACTGAATATTTCCAAGAAACCCATAGCAGAGAACAGTTGTTGACTAATTCACTTTCTGTGACGAGATATGGCAACGTCACATCCGTCCACATGAACATCGTCGATGCAGAATTGGATGATACTTTTTCCATGTATATTCCATGTGAAAAATTGCATACAAGAGTAGTACATACCAAATTCATTTCTTTGCAGCTCTACTGCCAGCTCGCAGCAATCTGCTGAAGTGATTTTTCGGTAACTTCTCATTATTTTTACCAACTTTTTATGATCACATGGCCACTATGGAAGCCTTCAATAAGCAAAAAATCTTCGGTTATCTACGATTATAGCGTTATCCTGATTTTGACTGCAAGTTCCAATTTTTTTCTTCGTGACTGTTTTCAGGGTTGGTGAAAAAAAGGGAAATACTGGAGTGATGGACGTTAAGGCGACATCGACTGTTCGAGTAATTTGTGCTATCCTTATTCTCTTCCCTACATTATGTGGAATAACGTTGGATCTCATCGTCTTAGCAGCTTTATACAAGGTGAAATCGGTGTGTTGAAAAACAAGATACATGATGAGTTTTAAAGTGCATGAGAATCAATATGTTGTCCTACTCGCGCGTGCTTCTTTATCCCTTTGGGTTCCCCGTGTATCATACATGACACAACAATTGCAACGGTGCGCGAAAGAATTCGCATTGGAGCGCGATCTGCCGTCCACCCTGCTAGGTAGTAAAATCTATGTTTTAAGGAGTCAGTATCGTGACTGAATGATAGAACATAACAAAAGAGGCGTCCATAATGACATTTTTGGTAGATGTAGCGCCAATGTTTCGGAAAATCTCTTGTCTTCAACTAAACAGCCACATCGTTGTTCAAAAGAACATGTTTCCATTGGTCTATAACATCTGTTCGAATCAGTGTTTGCGTAATTCTCGATAGCTTGAGGAATACACACTTTAGTACCAAACTTAGTTTATGGATAGATCTCCACAGTTCTTTCACTCAACTGAAAGGAATTGACATTTGCTTTTAAAGTACTTTTTCCAAGTTCGCAGCGGATTTCGTAGTATTAGGTAGTCAATTTTACCTCTACCTTGTTCTACTTAAATTTTCTACGGCATCATCAATTCGTCTTTTGTGGCTCCAATAGTTTGTTCAGCAATAAATAAATGTCAACCTGATTTATGATCAACTATGAATTAAGTTAATACATTGCTCTATATACATTATGTAAAAGGGCACGAAAAGGAAAGTTGAAATCCTAACCTATGCAATGCATAACCTATGTTGGAGGCTAAGAACGCTTGCGACCACATTTTGATGAAGGAGATTGAAACATTCTAAATAAACGTGTATTTAACGTAGTCTACCTCTCGCACGTACTTGTGAGACATGACTTTAAGCATTTTGGGCGCCTGCTTCCATGGTCAGCATTTCAAACATTCTATAGTATTCGACACAACGTCCTCTTGAGGCATTTTAGAGAACACGGTTCGATGTAAGCAGAGGAATAGCGTCATCTCTTAAGTAGCTAAGGTACTCGTTCCACTCTCACCGCTCGAAGGAGATATAAATATTCTACTTAGCTTCTGTGCCTGATTTACCCACCGAATGCTCTCCACTCTTACCAGGAAGATTCACAACGCATTTATGGAGAAAATGAGCAGGCGAATTGGGTGGTGAAGAATGATACCATTGTAAGCAGGTGGCAAATCAGGTTTCTCATGCAACAATGAAACTTCAGAACATTCTGCACTTATAGTGGAGTTTTTTAGAGTGGTGAAAAATGTAAGGGGTGAAGGAAACATTTTCTGCATTTTATACACGTCTCAACTCTTGAAGTAAATTGGTTGCCCATAAGCTGGTATCGCATGCAGTGTGCATCGCCATTGTATTCCGTGTACTGAAATTTTCACTCACTACGGTGACTTTTGACTATTGTATAGAATTACGGCTACCAAAACTTATGGGCATGTGCCGCCACTGTTTACTTTCAGAAGTAGAAATTGCTAACATGTTTGATTATTTGGCAATTCTACCCTTGTTGATACAAGTAAAGGTGCTTTGTAATTGATCTAGGAAGTGAATGGTAAATATGGTTGATATTGATAAATGTATAAGAGATGAAAGTATGATCCATACCACTTTGAAACGTGACTTTTCATAAGCATCCAATTTCGCTTTGGCATTGCTGGGTTTCAGAGAATGTATAGGCGTTTTTTGCTAGATAGCCTCATTGAAGTTTCTTCAATCACATACAATAATTTGCCGACAATCAAACCCTTCTTGATAACAATGAAAATTGAATTCAATTGGAAATTTGCCGAATTGTTGTTGTAGAGCGCCCCGTCCACTCGGTGACCGCGTTGCATTTCAGGGAGATATCAACATGGAAGCCAAAGGGCTAACTCGTTGCGGACCACATGAATGAAATTTCAGGCACCACTTGCTGCTCCGCATGCCAAGCAAATGTCAATGGCGCGCGTCTCAATTGAAATAAGGGGATTTGTTTGGTATAATAAGGTTCTAAGTGGACGTATTAAATGATGGAGGATCACAGAGAAATTTTTTTCGAGGGTTATCTTTAGTAAAAAGAAAATTCGTGTGTTTGGAAACTCCTCACGCTTCAATGAGAAAACTACGTCTTTCCGAAAATGATATTTTTACAACTGTCACCTAGCTTATTTGCTTATTTTATTCATAATTTGATAGCTTGATAAATGCAATCATAATCTGATAATATATTAAGCGTTTCTTGAGGTCTGTTATAGCACATATACAGTGCTGGACACGTGTTTCGGCATTGAAGCATCATCAGTAAAGCGGCTGAGTGTGCTCTCCGCGACGTCGGAGGATTTCATCATCTGACATGCGGTAATTTTGAAATAATTCGAAGTCGATCCTATATATGTAGAGGGTAAATCCAGCTGCAAGGGAATCGCTAAACCTGTAGCACTCTATAAGCGTCATAACAGACCTCATGAAAGGCTCAAGATATTATTAAATTATATAATGCTTTGAGCAAGGACTATGAAAGCAGTTGAATGTAAAGGTATGATTCATTTTATCACCCATTAGCGGTCGATTGGTGGTCACTGCGATGTCGGAGATATCAGCTGAGATACGGTAATTTGAAATAACATGGTCGCTATTCCTTCATATGTAGGGACTACATCTCCCCACAAGGATTAGTTGAACTGAACGACACGGTGCTACTTATGAGGCTGTAATGCCTAAGTACGTGTCTACCATTGCATCAGCGTCACATCAAACCACATGAAAGATTCAAAACACGTTATCAGATTATGTATTGCTTTGAGGAAGGTCTGTAAAAACAGTCGAATCGTAAGTTATCCTTGTGAGTATTTGGAAAAAAGAGAAATCTCGAAAGGTGTGCAACTAACTTTGGGATCTTGGTCTCTTCCAGTGTTTCTATGGAAGCATTTAAGCGAATAACTTGTGTGCGAAGGTGATCTTTCCGAGTCTTGATGGAATCAGTGTAATAATTAGCATAATTAAATACTGTATTCATCGGCAAAATCCCAAGACTAGAAGAATTTTTCTCGTCAGAAGGCTCTGATTAGTACATAGGCAGCAGCTGCTTAACGGGTTCGAGTTACTTGGAACTCGTGACACTATGGCCTAGTGAGAAAAGTTCGAAACAACTTGCATTGCCGCTGGAAGTAATGAAATATTGATCAGTAATGCTTGCGACATCTGTGAATGAATCACAGTCCATAAGAGCGCTCTGATAAACACCATTCATTAGGCTCGCGGTGTTTCTCTGCACAGGCAAAGTGGCTTCTTCGGCGACGTTATAACTCATATGAACTGAAGCGATTAATATCTGACCATTGCAGGGAAGGAAGAAATTTCGTGACAATAGCTTCTATTTGATAGTGATACAAATCACCGGATGCAGCATTTATCTGCTTTTCTTCTATATCTATGTGGTCTTTCCACTTACACTTACCGGAGTGCAGGTGTGCGCTTAGATTTACTGAAGTTTTCTCTTCATAAATGGTCATTACCGATATTTTGCCATGTATCGCTATTTTAACAATTTGA
The DNA here is from genome assembly GCA_019055375.1 of Parelaphostrongylus tenuis. NCBI lineage: Eukaryota > Metazoa > Nematoda > Chromadorea > Rhabditida > Metastrongylidae > Parelaphostrongylus > Parelaphostrongylus tenuis. The sequence continues at coordinate 121,330 of JAHQIW010000788.1, read as the reverse complement.
AGGTCATTTAGCATGAGTACATAACTTCCTTTCCCAGTTTTGTTTTCTCAAAGCCCATCAATTAATTTCAACAGATCAAACTTAGACCTCCGTCTATATTCTATTTTTTTCCATTCTGATCTGACTCTTGCTATGTTGACTAGTTTATTTCTATAATCCTATGTAATGGGGGGGCGCCGTAGCCAAATGGTTGCGATACTCGTCGCTGAGCGCGTGGAGCCAAGCTCCACCCCCTAACCCCACTTCTCCCCGGTAGTCAACAACAACGTCCTATGGAGCGCCACAGCATGGCTATTTTTGAGATTGCAGGTAGACTCGCTCGATCACTATTCTAAGCCGTTCAAGAAGAAGATGAAAGCGAATTGAATGTTAGAAGTACTGGGATCCGTGCAATGAAGAATAAGAGAAACATTGCGATGACGGATCAAATAAAGTGCTGAAGTGCTAGAATTTCCTTTATATCAGACTTGTCACTAACGAGTGAATATATTTTATCTTAACTATCTAACTTTTTCATCATTTTTATTTTAATTTGGCTATTTTTATAATAAACACACACGACGTTTTGTCAAAGCTTTACTCACAACAGCTGACATTTTGGCGGACTTCACTCTCTCCGTGCTTGGGAAGGTGAAGCTGACTTCATCCAAAGTGTGAAATATCTTCGTGACCTCATATTGCTCCGCGTTCGATTGAAAGAGCATTTGGGCACTATACTTGAATAAAATGCTTCGCCAGGTGCACTTCGGACGCAGAGGCATAACAAAAATTTTAGGACTGGAGATACCATTTCCACAATGTAATGTGGAATATTTTCACGTAAAACTCTCGAAGTATTCCTGATGAATTACAAGAATCAGAAACTAACTACTAGGAACAAGGATTTGGTTAACACGTGTGATCCCACAGAAAGTCTCACTTCTACTAGGGCTGAGCAAAACGTTCCGAGAAATTCTGAGAAATTTCATTTTATTCACAAATTAACAACAAAATGAATTAATTATTCTTCAAAATATAAACCACCGTTGTCCACGACTTTCTGTCATTCTTCTTCTTCTTCTGAAACAAAGTCAAATTTGCGCATTATACTGTTCAAGAAGCATTTTGGGGTTGAAATGAATGAAGTAAATAAATATTTAAAGGACCATCTATACAAAACGACACAAAGATGTGAAAAAATGGTACTTAAAGAAATTTCCCAGAACTTTTTGCCCAAGCTTATGTTTTAGTATAAGCGAGGCGCAATAACCGTCCATGGGAATCTCCACGATGGTTCTCATGTAGAAAATTTGATGGATGACTCATAAAAAGCAGTGTGTGTAAAAAAACTATTTTGTCTCTATTGCTGATAGGATTCAGGTTTCCGTGACTTATTCCTTGAGGTTATGAAGGTCTTTGGCTGACTAAATTGTTGTCGAATTGACGTTTTTAGTTCCTGAAGAAGATGATATGTCTGAAGCGTCAGCTTTTTGAATAATCGTGGGCAAAAATTTTGCTCAGTACATGAAGAAATCAGAAAACTGTTGACTAAATTATTTTTCATCACATTAGAAATGTCAAGAAATTTTAAAGATCCGATTCACACAGACCATATTTCCATTGACATAATTAGGAACTGAAACTACCGCAATACAAATGAGTTAAAGATGCCGATAATGCTACCAACATATTAGAAAGTCGGGGAAGTGTCTGTAGATTTTTTGATTTTTTGCAGATGTAAAAGAATTATTTAGTGTAGAATGATTAGAGATCTTGGAGGGCACGTGGAGCAGTGGTCGGAGGTGCTCTGCGTCGCACATAAGATCGATGGTTCAATCTTGCGCTCACGGCTCACCAAGCCATCCATCCATCCGGGTTCGGTAATTTGGCACCAGACTGATCTCGGACTTGTCTGGGAAGATAAGTAGTACTGACCAATAGGGCGGTAGGCCAGGGCCGGCCATTGTAATGGCCAGATATGAATTTAATCACCTCAAAAGAAGTTCAAAATTGGAGATAAGTGCATGACGCACCCCTTAGGAATTGATCAACGCCGAGAGCTGTATCCTGATTTGAAATTATACTTTTGCAACCAATATTATCCAAGGCTGTGCCCCACCCATCTATGTCTTCTCATATATTTCCTAGAAATTATGTTTCACAGGTCTCTTTCAGGCTTTTTTAGATTGAAAGACTATACACAGTTGAGCTCAGTTGTGAATTTTAGCACCAATTCATTCTCTCAATCAATCAGCATAAAGCTTAGTACCAAGACAACATAGCGTGAATGTTTCAGTACATGGGCGAAAATTTCATATTCTACAAGGTGCCTCTTTACCTTGATAATGTGGCGTATGGAGCAATGCTTTATCTTACGTTCCTTCTCACGATCAACAGACTCAGCATATTTGTATTTCCAAGGATCAACGACATTCTGTTCTCAAGAAAAAACACTTTTATGTAAATTTTCTGCCACCGTACAATTGAGAAGAGAACTAAAATCCGATCACTTATTTACTGAATTTTAGAATGTCTTGTGTTGTTTGGATTTACACCAACTTCTCCATGATATTGATACGTGTTTTCGGATGCGAACTGCTGTTTTCTAAAGAAGGTATTAACTAACAATACCTAAAACTTTGTGCTACAACCTGTAAAAAGTCTACAAAAACATTTTTTAGCGGAGGTCAAAAGAAGGATACTTTGTCAAGAACTGTTGCTGTAAAATAATTCCGCAAAAAATTTTCAAAAATTCTGGATTTTAGCTTACGGTCTCAGAGATGAGGAGAAGCAACGTATTCGTTTCAGAGTTCTATATTTGGCTGGACTGTTCGAAACAAGCGCCTGAAGATTTCCATGTGGGCAAAGTAAGCGATCAAATTTTAGTATATTGTTAATAAACGGCTTCGGAGGTGAAAGTCAGACAGAATCGACACTGCATGCAAAATATTGTTTCATTTGATTTTACGTCAGAAAAACCCTTATTTGTAATAATATTATCATCTTTTTTATTCGCTTCACTACTTCGCATCTTTCCACTGAACCGCCGTCAAATTCGAACATGTTCATTCAGCACTCAAGAAATTGTTCTTTTTCACTAGTGTTCCTCTTTAAAGACAGAATTAATCATACTGTAATCTTAGCTTAATTTTTTTGGAGTTGTCAGAAATCCTCCTACAAGCAATCATCGTTCTTTTAGTCTCGTGTAAGGCTTGGCCTTGCACGGGAAAAGGTCGCCGGTTTGCGGGAGTGCTCCAACAACATTGCTGTAGTTTTCTAGCAAAATTCAGTTCTTTGTCGACATTAAAGAAGCATTTATCATCAGTGTGTAATAGAATATGACAGAGCAGACCTCATGTTTATAGGTAGTATAAGTAATAGAAATATTTCTTCCAAAACACTGCAAATTTGAGAGAAAGAAATCTTCAAATTCCTGAAACAAATCGATGCGCTGCTCTCCCATTCTATTCCTCCAGGTGTGCTAAAAAACCAGCTTTTCCCAAAGTCTTACATTGTTGAAAGGGTGCTTTCAAGTTACAATTCAGTGCTTTATCTAAAGAAATGTGAAAAAGTGAGTTGTAAATGCATCGCTATATCAACGATGTGGCTTCTGTATCAAATAAGGACTTTCAAACAGTGAGACGCTATGTTTATGCAAAATCCCATGGTAATAATACATCCTTTTGTAGCTTTGATATGAATTCGGTATCAGAATTTACTGCATAAGTAGCAACGAATCTGAAAAGTTCAAATAAACTTGTCTATCTGCTCCTAATACAGGCGTGATCTTCCCTTTGTTTGTTTAAGGTGAAAGATTTCTCCAAAAGCGGAGCTTAATATTTAAACCTGTATCTAACAAACCGTCGATGACCACAATGCCATATATATATATATATATATATATATATATAATATATATATAGATATATAATATATATAGATCGATAAAATGGGGTCATTTCCGTTATTTTTACCTTTTTCAGTTCCTTGAGAAAAACGTTTTTTTTATTTTTATAAAGTTTCGCTAATCATTTGATAACTTAATTCTCATAGATTTCAATGTTGCACTGCATTTATAAAATAGCTGTTGCAGTGCTCTTTAGAAGTAAAAATAAAATTATATTGCACACTGAAGCATTTCTAGCTGAACAAAGCTTTTCCCCTGCACTGTATGCCCTCACACAAGCACTAGACACTTCGTGGCATGCGTAAGCCAGTATGAAGTACTGCACTATTGTTCACTTCAAAACATCCGCTTTCCTGAACTGATAGTTGCCAAATACTATTAAGCTTTTTACCAGCACATGTAAAACTGTGGAAGTTTGCATTCACATTTTATTCAGAATGAAAGCAAACTTTATTCCCTACTTGCATTATTTCACTTCTTTACCAAGAAGAAAAAGGGAGGTTTTTCTGCTAGAAGGAAACAAACGAAAAAATGACCCCTTTCGCTAGACAGGCATTTTCATAAGAATGGGAAACCATTCGAAAGCTTAAATCTTGTGGGACTGCTATGCGAGCTCACTTTTTGACTTTTATAGCTCTGTAACGCTCGAGATGGAATTATGTTTCACATCCTGTATGCGTTTTTCATACTATGCTGAAAGCGCGAAAAGCCCTTGAATTTGTAGGAGAAATCTTGTGGTATCGGAGTCATAGGTTTTATTTGGAGTTTCTTTTTTCAAATTGGACACAAATTCTGAATTCAACAGCAAAAATCGCGCTACACATGTGTGTCGTACCAGAGCGATCGATTGGTCCGCACAACGATCTACGTCCAGTACTGCACTAGGAAAAGCACATTCGAGGCATATGTGAAACTCAGTCTTATTTTCACTGCTATACTGCGATGTAACAATCTTCAAACAATAATTACAGCATTGAAATCGCCAAAACTCACGTCATCAAATGGTATAATTCCAGCAAAGAGCTTTGTCACACGAGAAGTACGTATTCGTGAGGCACAAGGATTTTTTTGCTACAGCGCCTCCAAAAAAACTTTTTAAAGAAGTGCTTATACAGTAGTCGCTCAGCTTCAAGCTTTCAAATAATCACTAACACTCGTATGAAGAGTTCTTGTCTAGCAAAAGAGGTCGTTTCTTTTTGTTACTGTTTTGTCTTACAGATAAGAATTCGCGTTCCCTACGCGACGCTCTAAGAAAGCCAGTTATATTTATCGTGTCGTTTCATATATATCCGATTACATAGTATTTCATTTCGAATAGACATGTCCGTCGGAAAACTAATCGAGAATTATATCAACGTCACAAACTGTCGGACAACGCGAGAAATAAGTGCACGCTTGTTTAGTAAAAAAAGAGAATAAACAGGAGTTTTAGTGAGGGAAATACGCTACCGCTATCTGATGAGCTCAATAATTCAATGTTCTTAGAAGTAGCCTTGTAACGATACTAAGTAAAAAGCACGAGAACTCTGTAAAACGTGCAAAACTTGAAAATCATTATTTGTGTCAGGAAATCGACCATCCACTAATCATCTCCAGGCAGCACCGAAAATAGATTGTGGTAACTCAAGTTCATAACATAAAAACATCATGCTTCACGTTTGAATCGCATGTCAAAAATCTTGTCACTCACCATCACATCGTAACACAGCGTTGAAAACAAAATTAGGTAGTATTGAGGTACAAAAATGCCGAGAAATTCTTCTTTGAGCATAGCTGGTGGAGACGACGGCAAACCACCTTTGACTATCTGCGTGCTGTGCACTCGGAGTGCGATAATTGCATTTTGCAATTATCCTTTAGAAAGACTTTTTTCAAGTTCTACCACAGAGATTTCCAAATGGAGTTAATTCAGTGCTTTACTGTTATACTTCACATGATAGCAAGGACTTTTCATTAATTTTCAGTTTCAACAATACCAATTTTATGTTATGGCAGCCCTCATGTGGGTTATATATGCGATTATCTATTTGAAAATAAGGGCATCTCATCACAATATTGGCGAACGGGAACTGAAAAGAGAGATAGCGTTCTTGCTACAGGTAAGGGCACGTTGTCTTTTTTCTTGTTTTCAATCCGGAACTTGCAATGATTTCTGAACTCCTAAAAATGATAGCGAGAATTTTAAAGAAGGGCCTCAAGAGTCAACTTTGAACAGCAAAAATACCGAGATAAAGGAACCTCGAATTTTTCTCAAGCGAGTAATTACCTTTCCGTGGACAACCTTTTATCCACCGATTCCATCGCCATGCTTTTCTCTCAAACATGTTTCAACCCTATGGGCTCCATCATCATTAGCTCGTCAACCGGAATGATGTGGGAACAGAATTTGATATTAAACCGTGCTCAACTGAAGCACCAGTTGAAATCACGCTTTGCTTGCAACCTTAGCATTTTTACCGATTGTATCTCCCATCGTACCGTGCTGTGAAAAGAATAAGCACTATGTAGTAAGTGAAACGTCATGCAGTCAATATTTGCATTTCCTCGGTAGACCGAAGATAGGTAAGGTTGTTGGCATTTTCATATCTGACGGCGCTCATTCAACTCCTTCGTATTATGGCAAAAAAAGACAAAAGAAGGTAAAAAAATCCTATGAACTGAAAGCACAAGTTTCCAAGCAAGGAGACACCATAACGTGAGATGACAGCATTGAAAAAACCGGTGCATTATTTTATTCACTTAATTTATACTCATCCCTCCAAAGTTAGCTTTTCCTCTATAAATATGAAGATGCGCAAAAGAAATACGAATTTTCCTACAGTTTTCACACAGAGAGTCTCAACCTTTTCTTGAAATGTTGCTACCCAGATGAGTAAGTAAATGTCAGCTGAGTCAAGTAGATCATCAAAACTAGAACACTTCATAATAACTGCATACTTAGATGGCCCATCGTTATTGGAAGTGCGGACCCTAGCATAACATATACTACCTTCTCCCTTGCGCGATTGTCGTCCATAGTTATGGTCTGTTTCAAAGGCATTGATAATTTCGAGACCCAATCCGCAATCCTGGGCTCATTGTCGCCTGTTAATTCAGATGGTTAACGTTAACCATGATGAGCTGGCCCATCACTTAGTGGTCGCCCAGGGGGTACTTGTGCTCTCTTTCAGTTTATTTCGCCGTTCTCTATTCGGAGGTGCGACAGGTTTCGAAGATTTACGGTGTACATACCGTCTGAAGTTGTAAATGCTGATTGAATTTCAGAGAACTGCTTTAATGCTCTGCGCAAATTTTTTTATTTGGCTAAAGTACCCTTCCGAGTCTCTTGTATGTAACAGAGCTCCGAGAGAAAAGCTAAACTACAATTGTAAGCCCGTAGTTATGGGTTGTTAACCACGTGGTTTCTTTGAAAGTTTATACTCAGATTATGCTCCAATCGTTCTCCTCTTGTTCCTTCATCATGTTTTTTTTTCTGTCTATATTGAGCATCCAAAGTATACGGATTTGACTTTCGATATTAGAGAACTGTCCAGCTCGATTTCTCCACTTCACAGCGTGAATACTTTTCGAATAGGTCTTAATATTATTTATGAGCAGTGTGATTTCTCTCCGAACTTTGCTGAGCTCCTAGAACGCCATCTGTGTTTCAAATACTCCTCGAAAAAATGACGGTGTTCCTTGGCAAGCGAGGAATTGATGGAAATTTCGTCAATGCGTATGCTATTTCGCCGCAGTTGGACAACCTCATTATTCACCACAATGCGACAGTGCACAGGTCCGAGGATACAGTGGCGTCTCATCAATTTCTTCTTCTTATCGCCATTGTGAGAGACCTACGTAAAGGCTGCATCTCGTCAGTCAGTTCAAATATTTGTCAACTAAGCTTCTTACATAGAACTTATCTACACCTTAGTATAAACGCTAATAGGATTGTGCTCAGGTTTACATCAAGTAAAGAAGCCCAAATTTTTATTGGATGTTTAAAAACGCCTCATTGCAATACATGCAATACATGACTAAACTGTTTTCACACAAAGAAATACACTTGACCGTGTTATGCAAACTTGAGAGAATTGGGAGAAACACCACGGACTCGATCATTGATTTCTATATTATCGTATCAGCTAGATGAAGAAGGTATTGCGTGGTAATGATAATATTAGAAGTGATATACGGAATCTTCATGCACTGCGTGAGTTTTATGAGACAAGCATTATGTTGTAAAACTCTATGTGTGAAGAATGTTGAGAGTCCGTCATTGATAAGCAGGGAGAGAAACGGTTTTGTTCTATTATTTTCTATTTCTGTCCTTCTCCAAGAAATTCTGTCCTGATTTTGACATCTATACACGTATCTCAAAACAGGGCTAAAGTTTGTGGTAACGACGAAGGAGAACTCAACAAAGCAATAATGCTTGATAATGTTTGTGTTCATTGTAATTCTTTTCCTTAAAACAATGGAATCATTGCTTGTAGTATAGAAAAGTAGTATCGAAAGTGAATGCTTCGGATTTTGCGACCATTTATCAGCAGAAGTCAATCGAGATAACCAGGATCCCGACAAACGGTAGAGTGAACACTCTCTTAAATAGAACTGACGGCCAAAATACACGTACGAGGAGGTCCCGTAATAAAAGTTCTTCCAGTTTAATATGTTTATTTGCACCACTGGTTCTTCATGAACTGGGACTTCATGCGAATTATGCGCAGTCCGATCTTCTTCTCCGCTTCATTAGGTTCCATAAGCATGGTCTCTGCTTCAGTAGTGCTTTTCGAAAAGAAGAAAATCTCATCAACAGGAATTCTCCATCGATGCGTATGCCCTTCTCGTCACAATCAAGTGACTTTATTATCCACTGAAGTGTGGTGGTCAACAACTTTGGCGATATTGTATCGCATTGTCGAACCCCTTTTTCAATGGGCTATAATAAGAGGCCGATGAAAGAGCTGTATTTTAGTGGTGCAGTCTGATAAAAATCTTGTATAAGACGGATCCACTCCTTAATCGACAAGAGCTGACAGGACTGCATTCGTTTTGACGCTATCAAATGCTATTTCATAGTTGATGAAAGTTAGGATTTAGGGCATGTAATATTCCCGACAAACTTTTATGACCCTCGACACGGTTTAGATGTGGTCCAGGCAGCAGAGTCCCTGCCGAAATCTTGCATGATCAATTGGCTGTGCCTCATCCATTGTTCTCAATATGCGCAGAAGGATGATCTTCGTAAAAAGATTGTAAGGTATGCTCAACAAGCAGATTAAACGACAGTTACGAAGATCCCTTTGGTCACCCTTTTTGTGGATGATGACTGTGCACGACGTGCTCCACTTGTCTGGAATTTTTTCTTTTAAAAGTAAGATGTCACATGCCGCGAGAAGTATGTGTAAATTATGGCCTCCGGCTCGCAGCAAAACGGAAGAGATGTTATCGGGTCCTGGAATAGTGCCTATTTTCATGCTTTTTATCGCGATCGAACTTTAAAGGGGAGAATCCCAGGCGGGTTTTCTCCAGTGGGGATTACGGGGTCCGAGACGGAGATGGTCGAACTAAAAAGATTGGTGTGGAATTTTTTCCGTTGTCAATTCCATTTCGTGGCGGGAAGCTTTCGTGATCCCATCTTCGTTCATCAACTCTGGCAGCTCAACGCTATAATCACACAGATTCCGACGACACTTGCTCAGACTAGGTCTTTCTTGTGCTGCTCTAACAGTTTCTCCTGTCGTTACCGATGTAGATCCTCCTGCTAAGCCCTTCTGCAGCTGGTATTTGATACCAACCGAGCTAAATGTGTTGCATTAGAATCAAGCTTTAGCTTACTTTGTTTTTCGAGCAACTCTTTCGAGGTGGAGGAAATGCAATGGGCTCTTCTGGATTGAGCAAGTAAAGTAAGTTGGCGCACCTTCCTTGTCCTTCGACAAGCAGCCCGTAGTTTTCAGTCAGATCACCATAATCTGCCCAGTCATGGTTGGATAGGATTTCATCTAGAATATTGTTCGTCGTAAACGGTTTGACGGCTTCTTCTTGATCAATGACATGATATCTTTCCCAGCTTACGGCTGCATCGTATTTTTGCTCGAAGAAGGAGGTGATCGGACCCAGTGCAGAATGATGGCACTATGGTTGTGTCGAGCAAGTATCAACTTCGGTTAATAAGTGTATGGTCGATTTCCGCATGCGTCGTGCCGATAGGTGACTCCTATGTCCAGCGACGGTGTTCTTTCTTCTGGAAAAATAAATAATCTTTGATGAGACGAGCCGAAGACAAGAATCCAGAAGACGGTTTCCATTTTCCCTTCTTTCTCCTAATCCAAATTTCCAGTCCTGTAATCGCTCTCGTTGGCCACTCTTAATCTGGCATTGAAAAACTGCGATATCAAATTTCTATTACGCCTGATCATTACTGATAATTCTTCCAGGTGATGGTAAAAAGCGTCGAGTTTGTGTTCATCAGCTGTGTCGTTTGGTGAATAGCACTTGACGACAGTAAATCTAGTACTACGCGAAAGGAAAGGATTTCGTACGATTCGGCGAGATGCGTGATGGACGGCGTCGTGAACGACAAAGCCTACTCCTCCGACATTTCGTGATGGCACCTTTCCTCCGCGATTTACGAGTGTGCATCCGCGAATTACGAGCGTGCCGTCGTTTTGTTGACGTGTGGCGGTCTTCTTAATTTTCGTTTCTTGTACAACACTTACGTGAAGTTTTGAGCGATTTGCTGCTTTAAGAAATGCAATAAGATTGGCGGTAGTGAAGAGTGTTCTTGCATTATACGTACAGTGTCAAAACAATCGCTGTGGCGTGTCGATTGCGTACTCAACAGATTAGGTTCCAACGGCTTCCTGAGAATCCTTCGAATCTCAATATTTTGTGCTCCTTCACCGGTGATCTCGCCGCCTGAGTTCACAGACGGGGGCATTAAGTGTACTGGGTGCTAAGGCCAACCTTATGACTCGTTGAGCAGAGCGATATTCTTTAGATTCCTGACGTGACCTTGCAAGGGCGTTTTCAGGTCTTCAGATCTTAATGATGTCGTTTCCAAGAAGTTTGTTCGGCATACGATCCTAGCAGTTGGATTTCCTTTAGTTGATTTGGAGACGATGTTGAGACAGAATCAATAAACAAAATAGGAATGAATGATTGAAGTTGACCGACCGATCGAGAATGTTCTAGTGCTGAAAGGACGCTTTCAGGTTTCGACAATGTCGCTCCCAAGGTATATCCTTCTAGCACCGAATCCGTTGGTTAGAATCCTACTAGTTGGTTCGAAGAATATTAGTATAGCTGTTTTAATCGAAATTAATGATTAATAGAAAGGAAAGAGTAATCAACCGGCAGCTCAGGAGCGGTGCAGGGCTGAGATAAAGCAGCTTATGTATTCACTTCTGAATAGTGATGTCACTAACAAAGAAATGATGGTGAAAGTTTTACACAGCGACCCGCGTGTTCCGCATAGAGAATATAACATCTTTTGATGGTTTATTTCGTTGTATAGAACTCTAGCAACTTTGAACATCGGCGATTGGTTCTTCGATGCAGATTCCGTAATGGGTGTTGATCGGGGAAAGTTCTTTGTGCAATTCGAAATTTATTTTGAAATTCCATAGATAAAAGCTGCCTGTGTTAAAAAATGCTTAATATTGATTTCAGTTAAATTTTAAATATTATTGCTGTTCATGTTTTTTCTCCTCATTTTTGATCCTGAGTTATTTTGATCTATCTCTTCTGACATCCTGCATAGGTTTGAGAAAAGCGCTGTGTGATGTTAAAAAATATTGATTGAAAACGATTTTTGCTGGTATAAATATAAAAAAATGGCAAGGTAAAAATTGTATACAGAAATAAGTCATTGCTGCTTATGCTGCTGTTTGATGTTTAGAATAAAAAAGGACGTGTTCTTCCGTCTTGTTTTTTGCAAAATTAAAAGGCACTTATCTATGGAATTTTAGTATGGGAACGGCCTTTTCTTGTTTTTTTTTAGTTACTAAACGTCTGACATGAAGACACTGTAAGGGACACGCGGGTAGCAAAGTGATGAAATAAGCAACTAAAGAAACTGCAGGATCCTTCCTAATTTGTCTTCAAAGTGGACCATAGTAACACTTAGCCAATAGCAGCACACGCAAACTAACGTCAAGCCGTAATTCAAAGTCTCCTCTACAATTGAGCCATCTTGAAAACTCTCTCAAGTTTTCACGTCATCGAAAAATCGTCCTTCACTTTTCGAAACTCGACAGTTGGGCAGCGGCTGAAATGTGGAAGCAAAAAATGCTCTAAACAAGCGCAAGTTTCTTGTGCTAACCCTTTCTCTCATTACGACATTCTATTTTGAAGATTTTGCTCAAAAAATTTTAACCAAGATTTGAACAAGATTTTCTGCGTGATTTACGAAAATATATTCAAACAGTCGCCATAGAAAAATGCGTTATTTTAATAGCACACAATGCTCGGCTTCTCAGCACTCGTCATCATAAAAGCGTGCCGTAGTGTCGACTCAAACTTGGGTAACCCTAATTTTCACATAATGCTACGACAACATTTTAGCAAATCTAGAAACATGCAGAGGTGGTACGAGCAATGAGGCATAATTTCATGCACTGTTGATGAAAAATGTGAGTGACTTCTATTAAACTTGCTCTCCATAGGTTTAATACTGCAGGGTTGTGAAAAAGATCAGACAGACAAATAGTAGGATTTTTTCCAAGCAACTGGCGGTCACTACATTCCTCATGGAGGGCAGGTGTTGCGGTCTACAGTGCTACTTTTTTCAAAAAATTCGTTGCACCGAATATCGAATAGTCTCTGCATCAACCGAACAGCTTCGTAAATCTCTTAGTCAGCGGAAGCGTGAATGTTAGAAGACGATTTTTTTAGTACAACATACACAGTGCATTACATGCAGTTGAAGTAACTCACATTTTACTCTTTCGCTTCCTTCAGAGCTTGGAAGAGTCAAACTGATCTGCAATCTAATCAGCCATATACTTTCTCGGCCAAAACTGACCAAATTTGGTAGGCAAACATCAAGTAGCATAGTGATTAACTTCTAACCGTTCTATTATTTACAACCCACTAGTTCATATGTAGAGAGGCTGCATCGAGTCTTTCACTGTCGAAATATGTGCCTGGCCTAGAACCACATGGATTCACTTGAGATATGGTGAGAGATCACAAGTAATGACTAGGCACTCATCTTCGTGAATCATTTCTAAGTCTTTGCTATGGATTCAAAATGCGTCGAATACTGTGCAGGTTGACATTTGACGATCCTATGCCAGTATGGTCATTTCTACTTCGAACTCCATCCCAAAATGTATCACTGCGTGCTTAGTAGGGTATCTGATTCAGCTTCACGTTTGTCGCGTAGGTGATCATTCATACAAATACAAAGTGGTCTGCCCGTTTCGCAATCATTTCGCCGCCACACGCTTAGCGAGAAACTAAGTAAGCGCTGTCCCTTTCGAACTTACTCCGGAAAGCCACATTTTCGTAGTGTTTAGGAATGACTGTTCGCCAAACCAATTTAAAGATTCCACCTCCGCTCTTTTTCAGTACACACAGTGGCGGTTGCTAGGAACATGTTCTACATTAGCGCTTTTTTGCATGTAAGGCATTAGGGGAAGTCAGAATGTTTCATTCTTTACTTGTCTTTCGGTATAACTTACTTGGCGATGTAGCCGTTTTTGCATGCTACGACTTGGACATCAATAGATGGAGTCCAGTTTTTTCTCGGAATCTCTCAGGTAAATTTGATATATTCTGACTATTCGTTGTAAAATTCAAGCATCTAATTCCTCCTGTATAGGACATAGAGCAAAGGAGTCATCTATGTATCTACAGTTATGTTCGGAGATTTATCACTAGAGCCTTCACTTTCGTCATCAAAAGGCAGTGGCAAGAAATGGTGCCAATCGCTGACTTATTGCAACCATCTCTTTTGTGTAAAGTAAATTCTACCATCTAAAGATTAAGTAGTTCAGGCACTGATATAGAAGAACGATAAACTGCTGATTACGACGACTCGTATATGATTATTGCTCTTCAGTATTGTATTAAGAGCTTTCGGGAGGTGCAGAATGATTTAACACGTTAATATATATGGGGCGATAACGTCAAAAGACTTCGGTACGTTCGCTCTGTTAGAAACGTGTTACCTAGACGATCCAGGCAATTTTGAGTGTTAGCAAGATGGAATGGAATGTGCCTCAACAACTGGGATGCTCTTCAGGCAAGAGACTGTGCTAATCTAGGAGCTGGTTATCCGTCTCCTAGCTGATGACGGGTCCACCGTGAATATTGATTGATAAAATCTTAGCGCGCAAAATTCTGAAGGCGTTTTGGATTCTTATCAGGAAATCAAATTTGAGTCAAAGATATGAGCGACTCGTCATTAGGTGTGATTTCTCGTCATATCGCAGATTGATTTATATGGATCTGAACCAAACACACACGTCGTCCATGTACGACCCAATGCGATTGTTCTAAATATTAACAGTGGACCAAATAACAGCAAAACGATGAGTATTCAGTGGGAGTTGATTACTATGTGATTTTTCGCTAGCTACTGGCTTTCCTCTGCTTTGTGTCGTACATAAGTTGACTTTTCTAAGCTCTGAAGAGGATAAAAGCTTTTAAATGATCCATTACAACTGTCTCTACGTGGAAATAAAGTGCGCTGAATAAATCGTTTGTCAACAACCTCATGCTCGCTGAGTATGAAAACTACGATATTTTACAAGCAGTTTGCGCAGTTTTTGAGGCATCCTTACCCACAAGCATTATAGAACGTTGAGCTGCTAGCTATAGAATGGAAAGCATTGCAGTGCTGTTATCACGGACGCTAGGCTAATGTGATGTAAAAAAAAATTGATTTACCATCCACAACTAAGCAAGCAAACAGAGTTATGCAGGACTATTATAGAGCTGTGTTTTGTCAATGAAAATTTCATGTGGCAGGTGATAAAAGATGCTTTTATTTCACGAGTTTATATTTAATCTATAATAAACCCTGGTCATAAAAAAGGTAGTAGTCATTTGGGAAGATTACATAGAAATAAAACATAATTTTTGTTCAGAGAAAAGGTGCAATTTTAGAACGCTACTTGTCCTTCGCCTCTTTTCTTAATTATTTTCAACATTGTTTTCCTTTCTCCACTTTGAAGACCTCACAAATATTTGTGTTGGGAGCGTTCACTTCACACGTCTAACCGTCCATATTTCAGACGATACCAACCAGTGCGCTCATCGTAATTGACATGGCGATGTTCGAAATAATTCCAGTCATTGATATAAATGGTTATTCGCGCTTCTATGTCGCGGCTTTCGAAAATATCGTTATGATCGCGACCGTCATCTCATCGCCGGCTGTGTTACTCCTTTTCAATACAGATATACAAAAATTTGCTTGTAATCTGTTTCGAACTAATACCACACGCTCCGTTCTTGTAGTTCCATCAAGTAAAAGGGAAAAGTTACCAACATTCGCTTCACAGATTGGGTGGATTGATCTGTTTTGCCGAAACCACCTTGAAAGCTGAGAAAAAGCTATAGAAGAAAGCGAAGACTAAGGTCTTTAACATATGATGTTATTGTGTGGAGATGTAATTGGTACTTGAAGATATTCAAACTTTTAACATAACCGTTCATATAGAAATATCAAGATTCAGTATTGTAAATCTTAGAATGGTGAAATTGTTCGATATATAAGCAGTTACTTCTTTCCATTTATTGGTTTGAGAATGTTATGTCTCGATATGTCGCGCTATGACATTCATGTCACGGTGCTTTAGAAATCTAGGAAGATGTCGACAACTGTATTGTTGCATGCTTCGCTAATATTCAATAAATAATACCAATAACACCTCGGAACGGCTAAACAAAATAAAATACTCATTTATGTCACAAAGAAGCCTTTCATGTTAATAAAGTATGTGTGACAATTTTGGGTAAGCATATCGAAAAAACTAAGTGTTCACGATGACGAGAAATCCAACTTAGAGTTGAAATTGCTTTGGAAAATGCTATCATCACAATCAAAAGATTAGGCCATGAATTCCCACCTAAAGGTCCGAAAATTCCCGATCGACATGACAAAACACAGATGTTTTCGGAACATTCAATGTAATCTGTGAGAAGGTTCAGAGCCTTATCGAGGTTTTTGCATCAGAGCCGTGTCAGAATGCAAGGTGTCTATCTACGGAAAACCAGCAGGATTGTGTTATTTCAAAAAGAGGGAACTCCCGGTATTGGCAACTGTCGTCCAATCTGCTATGAACCGACAATCCAATAGCCCGTCAAAGCCAAGCGATCATGGTTCTCTCTGATGATAAGGTGTGTTACATGAAGTTATAAATAAAGATTCGTTCACCTGAAGACTTCAATGTCTTCACCTTCCTCAGAGGCGATAATTCAAGTCAATATTTCAAAGTCGTTGGTCCTTGATGCGATCTTCGTTAACAATCGAGCTGGATCTTTTTGATGGGCACAACCTAAATGGCGAGCTTCACATAGCTATATCTTCAGACAGGGTGACTGTTGATGATAGTAACTGCCTCTTGATAGGGTTTCGCTCTTCACTGCAGAATCCATCCCACAGAAGTCAGTGTTATTGATGGCTTATTTAGAGCGATACAAACTTTGTAAACCGACTTGTTTATTAATCTCAACTTAACCAATCAATGAAATCTACTTTGCTGACTAAGCTCGCAACGTAAAATCGATGATAAAAACCAAGATATCAATGAAAATTGACTATAAGAAGGCGTAGAGAACAGAAGGTCCTCCAAACAAACCCTTTATTACCACTTGTACTACAGGGGGGTCGCGGCCGAGTGATTGTGACTGCTCGTCGCGTCGTGGAGCTGTTTCCCATCCCCAACGCTTTCCGGCACTCAACAATGAACACCCTGTCTAACGCACCAGCTTGGCCATCCTAAAGATTGCAAGAAGACGTGCTCAAGCGCATTCTACGACGTTCGAGAAGACTACCGAAAAACGAATTAAATGCCAGAAGCACCGGGATCTACACGGTATAGAATGGACTGCGGGACGGATTAAGTAAAGTGCTAAAGTGATACAGAAGTGTTCAAACGTCAAATCTGTCATCGTCCCTGTTGCTTATGAACTCTCCGCCTATATCATCTTATAAAGCCTTGGTGAAATATTGGGCGAAGGAAAACCACTCTATAGAAAAGCTTCCGATAAGATGCTTCCGTTCTAGCATTGAAATTTCCAGTGAGCTGCATGAAAGCTTCACTTCCCAAACGCAACCATTCTCTAACTATTGATTAGATAAGGCATAAGTTTTTATAAATTCCTAGCTTTATTTTTTGACACCTTTGTATGTTTTTTACTGATGGCTCAAATATTGTATTAAAATTCAATATGCTGAATATTGGTATCGATGAAATGAGGCTAAGAGATGAGACCAAGATTTATTTTCACTGCCATTTGAGAAAGCAGATGTAGATGTAAGCCAAAGATACGTCTGCCTTTTATTCATATGGTCTACTGTGACAACGCCTGCATGCTTTTGGATTCCAGTCCACTGTTGTCTTTGTTATCCTGCCATCTATTCTTCTTACTATGTAAGCGGCCCATCTGTGCTTCGATATCTATGTATATATCTTTGGAACACAAAGATGAGATAGTTTTTCAAAGATTTGAGCTGCGCAAACTGCGTAGGACGTTGTGAGTGCCAATTTAATTTCGTATAGCATAGCTCGAGTGTCGTGTGGGTGATGCGCATATTTTTGACATGGATATAGTATCAGCCTACATTTCTGTTGCATAAAAAAGCGCTGAAATGGCTGTTGAATTGAAAAGGTGATCACGGAGTTTGGAGTCCGTTATTTCGTCTTCCTCAAGAGTTCCGCATGCAGCCCATGCTGCTCGCCTTCTTTTGCCTAATTCCTCCTTCATGTTGCTTTCCATATTCATCAAAACGTCAGAAGTACACGTACAAGGTGTTCTCCTTAATGAGCAAATCATCCAATTCAAATGGTTTATTTTTGCAATATACGCTCTTTTTTTCTCAATCGAACTAACTCATCATATGCATCAGTAAAAAGCTTTGGCAATATAATATTGCCATGTCGAATGTCTTTTCCAGGAGCGCTCAAGAAAAAGCTCATTTTATGCTACAATTCCGATGTCAGTCGACTGAAATTCGTATATCAAACGGGTCAACATCTTGGTCGACAATCGCTAAAAGGATCGCAATTGTTTAGACGCTATAAAACTCTTTCTCATAGTCGATTAGGTTTAAACATGAGACATACGATATTACTAACAGTATTACCAGTGACACTGTTCGGATGTGATCTATGTAACAGAATCCCTTTGCAAATTCAACTCGAACAGGGTGTGCCTTTTCCAAGACCTTAAATGTGCATGAGAGGGTGAACTTTGTGAAAAGCTTGTAGAGTACACTCAACAAGCATGATAGATGTACTTATGGGTTCCCTTGTCACCCTTTCAAATGAAATGGTCGCTCGCGAAGTTTTTGACCGGTCTGAAAATCTTCCTGAAAGTTTAATGCTTTGTGCCATAAAAATTTATGCAATTTGTGACCGCCAGCCCGCAAGAAATCAGAAGTGATATTTATCAAGAACTAGAGCTGTTCCTCCTGCATGCTTTCATTCGCAACTCGAATTTATGAGGTTACAGTCGAAGCCAATTTCTCACCTGGGAATCTAGAGTCCAAAATAGGAAATGTGGATAAGAATAATTCGGTATAGAGCATTAAGTCCATATCATAGGTTAATGTAGTGATAATCTTGTCTTTAATCATCAAAGCGGGGCAGCGAGTTATCATAGTGGCAAGGCACTCCACGGTATTTCTTCGCGTTTAAATCTTTGAGCTGCATCTGAAACTTTTTTGCTTAGATCAGTGCAAATCCCTTTACAAAGATTTTCTACAGCTGGTGATCTATCGGCTCAATTAGGTCTGTTGTAGAAGGTCTAAGCTTCAGTTCCGTTTTTCTTCCAAGCAACTTCTTGGGTGGAGATGCGATTCAAACTCTTTGCTTAGGTCAATGATGCTATTTCGATACAGGCTCTAAGTCCACAGACCAAGTCCATGGTATTCTTTGGTCGGGTCCTCCACTAGCTACCAGTCACACGACAAAAGCATTTTATGAGATTGGTATCGAGATATCATTTTCATTTAATATGCATATAAATGATTTTCCGCATGAGCCGTACCGTTGAGAATCTAATCCCATCGGTGGTTTTTCCCCTTTCTCGAGAATGAGTACACATGGAACAGACCTATCGCGGACAGCAATCGTAAGAGACGATCTCCTTTCTTTTTTCGCTTCTCCATCTCGAATTTTTCCTGGTGCTATATTCTATTCCAAATTGAAAACGAGCAAGACTGTAATGCTGTTTCAAGAAGAGAGACCTTCATGACATAGGCAATTATCGCCCTGCCTGCTGTCCGTTGTCTATGAACTCTTCACTCGAGTCCCTGAACAGGATTGACAGAATATTGGACGAAGGGCAGCCATGCGAACAAGCAGGGTTCCGAAAAGGATTTCGTGCCATAAACCACATCCACACAAGCACAAGACTCATTGAAGTTTCACGAAAGTACAAACAACCACTCTGTCTCACTTTCATCAATCTAAAGAAAGCCTTTGATTCAGTGGAAACAGAAGCGGTTATAGAGGCTGTGGAACCAGGGCGGTTCTACTCGGTACTTATGGTCCTTCGGGAGCTTTATAAAGATTTGGCGACCAAAGTATCTCCATTTTACAATAATCACCACCGACATAAGAAGAGGGGTTTGACAAGGCGATTTAATTTTGCCAAAATATTCACTGCAACCCTCCACAATGTTATGCTAACATTAGAATCGGACGATATGGGAATGAAAATTGACGGTCGGCAATTGAACCATCTTCGCTTTTCTGATGATATCGTCTACATTACACCAAGCATCAACCAAGTAGAACGAATGTCGAGCGAATACGACAACCTCTGTAGAAAGATTGGTCTTCAACCAAATCTAACAAAAACGATGTGTATGAGGAACGGATGGTTTTGAATGCTCCATTCACGCTCAACGGAACGGCAGTTTCCGATCGCTCCAGTTATGTCCACATAGGTCGTGAAATTAACATGATGAACGACCTAGCTCCAGAGTTGAGCAGGAGGAAACGAGCGGATTGGGGAACATTTAAGAGCATCGAAGATGTAGTGAAGAGGACAAAGAACATCCGACTCCGTGCCCACCTTTTCGACTCGACAATTATCCCTGCTCTAACGTATTCAGCAGAAACCTGGTCGCTACATGAGCAAGATTAAAGCAGCGCTGCCGCTAAAACTTTAGTCATCAAGTTTTGAAGAAAAGTACCAACCTCCTGCAAGTTTTGAATAAAGAATGAAAAAATGAAAATTATAATGACAGGTGTATAAATAGAAAAAACCTCATGCGAGGTTGCTACTGCACTAACTATTTAGAAAGGCTAACCTTGCAGCGGATTTTGCTTTCTCTGAAACCCCTAGGGGTCAAGTTGAGTGGGACTCAAACAGACAAATGTTTTCACTCATTCATTACAAGGTCCATTGATTATATTATGCGCCAACAGACAGTGAGTGCACTCAGTACAAAGACCAAACAACGGATTTCTTTGACAGGTTGACACCTGATTTGATTTTGACTCCATATTACCACCAAACGTAGAAAATTAAAAGTAAATGCTCAGATATACTATGTTATAATGCGTTTAAGCTCTAGAAAACACGAAATCGCAAACATCAACCATGGCTATAAAGAAGAGATACCAACCTCTCCGAATTTTTCAATGCAATAATTTATAGTGGTTCAGCAAGAGTGAAACTTCCGGTTTTTTTTGCCATAGAATTCCTTCGTGGAGAGATACATGGCTGATATCGAACCAAATTTATTTGCATTTATTGTGGCAATTCATGTATGCACCCCCTGATAGCATCGCATGGCTTGAAACAAGGCTATATCTTTAACTGCGATTTGACTCAAAAATCCGCATAGCTAATCAAGCTGTTAGCATGCTTCCTAGCTTACCGCAAGTACATTATCAACATGAAAGCCTTTAATGTTTGCATTTAAGCGACATCGACGATACTAAATTTTTACTATCTCAAGTGATCAATATGCAGATTTTTCATAATCATCAAGTACTGTGATGTGAATCTAATGAGAAGACCATCGAACCATTAACTTGCACAAAGCCAGTGAATGAGAAGAAATAATTGCTAAAATCGTCTAGGTATTCAACAGTCTAAGCTTTTTAGCACTTTATTTCTGAGTTTAATGTACGGCTGTGCTAAGGTCCATATCCTTTATTTGTCTTCCATAACTACGTTGAAGCAATCAAGTTCTTTTTCTCGTGAAGCGATAAAAATCTACAATTTTCCGCTAAGCGCTTGTCACGCTTCTCTATTACTTAATTGCGCCACTAAAAGGGCTGGTGTGGTACAATTTTCTGCTGATCGTTTGCCATGCTTCTTTATTACTTGATGGTAGCACTAAGGCTGTTGATGTGGCACTTTTTTCGGAACATACTACGCGCAACTTTTTGCACATCTGCATTGAAAAAAAACAGCATGACTGGTGAAGAAATGCTATTTGCAATTATGACGAGGTATTTGCAAGTGATGACGTAGAAACGAGCATAGCCATTTATAGCAATTACTGGAAATGTTTTGAACATAACCGTTTTGATGATGCATAGCGCAGTAGCTGTGGTCGCGTGAAATATAGACGTTTGAGGTGTAAAGTGTAATTTAGTGTAAATCACTCTTAGCAGAAGTCTTTGCAAAAATTCAGATTGGGTTAAGAATGCTTTGCTAGAGGTAAATCAGAAAAGTAGAGGAAGAGAGTTCAAGTTAGAAGACTAGGACTTCTTTACGAAAAACAATCACGCTTTACCGTTTTACCCTCATTTTCAATAACTACAGATACTCCAGATCATGCACAAAATACCTTGTATTTTCCATGTTGTAAAGAACATACTTACCTCACATTATGTATATGTAAGTATTCATCCATCTGTCGTCTGACATTTTCTCACATTATGACTGGCTCATCTGTCTTCGCTAATGTGAATTCTTCTGGATCACGAAGATGAGATAAATTCCTGAGATCGGAGCTGCGCAAGCCGGCTAGGTGTTGTGAGCGCCGGCTGATTATCAAAAGACATCGTTCAAGAGCTCTGTGAGTTGCTCGCAGTAGTCTTAACGTGGTTGAAGTAACATCTCATGTCTTTGCTGCATAACAGAGTGCTCGGAGGACTGTTGTTGGAGAGACCCAAATGCGGCCCACGATGCGTTACTTCTTCTGTCAAGTTCCTTCTCACGTTGTTTTCCGAATTCAGTGAACGACCAAAGTTCACGTACACGGAAGTCTCCGTAATCAAAGATCTATTCAGTCTGATATTTTCATCACTGCACCATTGGTTCTTTATGAACTGAGTCTTCATGGAAATTATGCGTAGTCCGATCTTCTTTCGCTCTTCGTTAAGTTTCTTGAGCATCGTCTCTGCTTTAGCAGTGCTGTTCGAGAATAAGACAATGTCATCCGCAAAACGAAGATTTGACAGGAATTTTCCATCGATGCGTATGCCCTTCTCGTCACAGTCAAGTGACTACATTATCCACTGGAGTGGCGACGGTGAACATCTTTAGCAGTATTGTATTGCCTTGACGAGCACGACGAGCACCTTTTCCAATGGGTATGCAGTCTGATCAAGTTCTCATGTAGGACGCATCCACTCTCGACAAGCGCTAATAGGATTGCATTCGTTTTGATGCTGTCAAATGCTTTTTTATAGTCGATAAAAGTTGAGACTAAGGGCACGTGGTATTCTTGCAGACCTCTATGACCCTTGACACGGTTTGGATGTGGTCCATGCAGCAGAGTCCCTGTCTAAATCCTGCTTGTTCAGCAGGTTGTGCCTCATTCGACTTGATATGCGCAGAAGGATGATCTTCGTAAAAATCTTGTGAGGTCTGCTTAACAAACAGATTGGACGATAGTTGCGAAGATCGCCTCGGTACCCTTTTTGTGGATAATGACTATGCGTGACGTCCTTCACTGGTCTGGAACTCAACCTTTTAAACGTAAGATGTCACATGTGCTGCGCGAAGTAAAAGTAAATTATGGCCTCCGGTTGGCAGCAAATCGGGAGAGATGTTGTCAGGACCTGGAACCGTGTCTTTTTTCGTGCCTTCTATCGTGACTCGAACTTTAGAGGAAAGAATCCCACACGGTTTTTCTCCATTGGGAATTACGGGGTCCAAAACGGGGAGGTGGAACGAAATAGATTGGTGTAGTATTTTTCCGCTATCAACTGCATATCACGGGAGAGTAGGGAGTTATTTTAATCCCATCTTCGCTTATCAATGCTGACAGCAAAAGGCTATAATCACGCAGATTCCGACGGCATTTCTTCAGACTAGATCTTTCTTGTGCAGCCTCTAACAGTTTTTTCCTGTCGTTACCGATGTAGATCCTCCTGAAAAGACGTTCTGCAGCTGGTCTTTGATATCAACCGAGCTAAATGTGTTGCACTTGGATCAAGCTTCAGCTTCCTTCGCTTTTCGAGAGACCCCTTTGCGGTGGAGAAAATGCGACCTGCTCTTCTGGGTTGAGCAAGTAAAGTAGTTGGCGCACCTTCCTTGTCCTTCGACAAGCAGCCCGTAGTTTTCAGTCGGATCACCCATAATCTGCCCAGTCATGGTTGAATAGGATTTCGTCTAGATTATTGTCGTCGTAACGGTTTGACGGCTTCTTCTTGATGAATGACATGAATTCTTTTGCAGCTTAAGGCTGAATAGTATCTTTGCTCGAAGAAGGCGGTGGTCGCAGCCAGTAAAGAATGATGGCACTACGGTTGTGTCGAGCAGGCACCATCTTCGTTTGGTAGGTATATGGTCGATTTCCGCATGCGTCGGGCCGTTAGGTGATTCCCATTTTCAACGACAGTGTTCCTTCTTCTGGAAAAGTGAATATTTGTGGAGGAGACGTGCCGCAGACACGAATCCAGAAGACGGTTTCCATTTTCGTTTCCTTCTCCTAATCCAAGTTTTCCAGCCCTGTAATCCCTCTCGTTAGCCACTCCTAATCTGGCATTAAAGCCTTCGACAAAGAATTTGAATCATACCTTCTCATTGCGGATAACTTCCAGCTGATGGTAAAAAGCGTCGAGTTTGTATTCATCAGCTGCGTCGGTTGGTGAATAGCAGTTGACGACAGTAATTTTAGTACTACGCCTTAGTTGGAGTAGGTGAATAGCTATGCGAAGGAAAAGGAATTCGTACGATTCGACGAGATAGGTGATGGGGTAAACGACAAGCCTTCGACTTTTCGTGATTGCACCTTTTCTCCGCAATTTACGAGTGCGCCTCCGCGAATTACGAGTGCTTACTTGACCTATGTCGGTCTTCCTGGTCTTGGTACTTTGTACAGCAATTTGTAAAATTTTACGCGATCTGCTGTTTCAAGAAATGCGTGAAGATCGGCATCAGTGGAGAGTGCTTTTGCATTATAGGTATAGAGTAGAAAACAATCTCCGTGGTTTGTCCACTGCGTATTCAATAGATGCGGTTCTAATAGCGTCCCAATCCTTCGTATCCTTCATATATCGTGATTTTGTGGTCCTTCACCGGTTGTCTCGCTGCCTGACGCCATGTACGGGAGCACTGAGTGTACGGGGTACCGAGGCTGACCTTACTGCTGGTTGTGCAAAGAGCTGTTCTTTGGATTCCTGGCTTAACCTTGCGAGGGAGTTTTCAATTTTCAGATCTTGATGATGTCATTCCATGAAAGTTCTTCGGCATCCGGTCCTAGCAGTCGGATTTCTCTTTCGCTTATTCTGAGATGATATTGAGACCAAATCAATAAACAAAGTAGGAATGAACGAATATAGTTAGCCGACCGGTCGAGGATGTTCTAAGGCCGAAAATATGCTTCCAGGTTTTGATGGTGTCGTTTTCAAGGAATATCTTTCTAACAGGGGATCCGTTAGTCAGATTTGCGACTAATTGTTTCGAAAAATTGTAGAATATACGAATATAAGAGGTGCTTAAGCCGAAATCAATAAATAGTAGAAAAGAGAGAGTTGTCAACCGACCGCTCAGAGGCAGTGCAGGCCGAGAGTTCCCATGCAGCAACTATTACCCAAATACTTTATGTTTATAAACTGTTGTGCTTTTATCCTATCTCATCTGAGCTTCTTATTTATTCAGTATGAGCTTTCTTATAAAGTTCATACTGTAAATTATTCTTGGATGTGATAACATCGCTACCATGTAGACATAGTACAGGTTTCTCTGCTTCAGTTCCAACTGAGCGTTGGTTTTGTGGCCTTTTAGCTCTTTACCACTGGTTGCCTGTCAGGGACCCTTTATGCTAAAACTTGTTTTCAACCATACCACTTGTTTTTTTCTTCGCCGAAAGCTTTTGTCATCGGTGCGCATATGAGTGAGACGAGGGTTCAGAGGACGTGTGGCCGTGTGTCCATCTCTGCAACGGTCCGCCGACTCCTAGTAGGTTGAATTGGTGAAGGAGGTCCCAAAATAGTCGATTAAAAATGATCACATATGCTGGTAGCAGCCGTAATCCATGCAATCGACAATCAATCACTTTGAAAGGATGACACGGTGTTTTTCTCACCGTACCATAAGTGTAAAAAAGCCCGGCGTCGTTTCCCCTGTACAGGGGATTTGTCTGCGAAGAACTGACTGGAGCGAAAGGCACCGTGCAACTGATGAGGCCGCAGGGCCGAGACACGTGTCTTGCTCTATAGAAGTGCCATAACAAACTTCATGAAAGGCTAAGTATGTTTTAAGATTACATTGTTTGGAAAGTGGTCCCTACAATAGTCGACTGAAAGGTTATTGGAAGTAATATATGATGTTTGTCTCACTATTCCCTTCGTACTTCGACGCTTTCGTTAATTTAATTATTATTTTCTAAAGGATTTAATCATTTAGCAATGTAATTGCTATCATTGTCAATGATATGCGGCCATTTACTGAGCAGAGATCGAGTGCCTTCCTCACAAAAAGAATTAGACTGGCAATCAAAAGAGTCGATAAGGTTATTTTGAGATTAGTTGTAGTTTTTTTTTTCCTCAGCTTCAGGGTGCGGAACAGATGGTAATCAGATGAAGCACTATTAGGGCTATGTAGTGGAGGCGGTAACATGTCTAGCCTGACTTTTTTTCAAAGTGTGGCAATGTCAACTTAGCAATCTAAGGTCGAGCTTTATCCTGGAGAAAGGGACACTGACTTGTTTAGTCGCATCTTTCGCGCTGCTGTGACCAACTTCCTGTGTTGTTTCCCGAGAGTGTCGGCAATGATTTTCTGTTTGTTTCCGAGCAGTTTCCAAAACAGCGTGTCCCGCTTGTTTCAAAAAGCCAATAGCATAGTCTTTCGAGCACGATATTTGAGCTTTTGTTGAGCCGGCGTCATTGACGAGGAAGCCAGTAGAAGTGGCGCGTGTTTTTCGTGGTAGATCCAAAACTGTTCATCAGTGATGATCAACTTGAAAAAGTCCTGCCTGTGTGCTTCGCATCAGAAAATCACGCATGCACCGCAGTGGTGGTCAGTCGACGCATAAGACGCCGACTGAGATATCACTTTGCAGCGCTCTATTCCATCGAACAGGTTGGTGCAGAAGTAACTTCGGTTCAGACCGTACTGAAACTTCAATTCTTTCGTAACTTACTTTGAGTGATGAAAACGGTAGATTGGCTAACATTAAGTCTTTGTGCAACATCTCGTGCAGTCTTGAGAAAATCATCTTAGATGAAAGCTTTAACTGTGATTTCTAATGAGGCTGGTACAAAAGTAATTGCGGTTGATGCCTTGTTAAAAATCGTAAAGCTTTTTTGACCGTCACTTCATTATATGTTCTCTAACAAATTTCAAAGCAAATGCGTCGTTGATGATTCGTGTTCTCTCTGCTGCCTTACGAGATCCTGATTTCATGATGTGAAACCGCACTTACATTTGCACCAGCCTAAATCTTCACCTTATTCTAAAATTGATATGAAATCAACAGTAAGTATCACGTTTTTAGCAACAGAACACAGGACGAAAATGCCTATCAAATTGAAGTATAACATAACCGCATCCATTTACGAATATGTCCCGATATAAAATGACGCATTTCAACAATGATTGAGCGGCAATCACTTTATCACCAGTCTAGTAACAGGTTGGAGAAAAAGTTTTGAGAAAATGCTTAAAACTTTTCTGGCTATCTTCCATTGGGCTTGTTTGAAAGCTCGCTTTCTTACGCACTAATTGGTATATAATTAATCTACTTATTTCAAGATGGAATTGGCAAGATAGCAAATTACGTTGCTGATGATGCGCAAATGTATGCTGGGTTCAAATGCAACGGTGGCAAGTGAACGCATCAGAATGCATCAGCATCATCATCATCAACAACGCTTCAACGAAGTAGATAAGTCATATACCAATCAAAGCGGGAGAAGACGGGATTTCAAATGAACTCAAAAGCACAGAAATGGCCCGACACTCAAAAAAGTTGCAAGCATTTCTTCAAAACTTTTTCCCCAATCTATTAGACGAAGAGCGACAGTGTTGCGGCCGTATTTGAGTGCCCGCTCAAAACCTTTTCTATAAGCATCTGGATTACACTTTCAGCTT
Source organism: Parelaphostrongylus tenuis (assembly GCA_019055375.1). Classification (NCBI taxonomy): domain Eukaryota; kingdom Metazoa; phylum Nematoda; class Chromadorea; order Rhabditida; family Metastrongylidae; genus Parelaphostrongylus; species Parelaphostrongylus tenuis. The sequence goes on along the minus strand of JAHQIW010000788.1, from coordinate 93,777 downwards.
GTAGCGCAGAGCGTCTTCGTTGAAGGCATTTGGCCGGCCAAAGTGGGGTTCACTTTGATGGTCTATATCACCTTTGCCAAAACGCTATTGATGGCTCACAGCCGAGCTGTAGTAGTGTTTGGTTTGAACACAATACTGATCATATCAACCGTCATCCATACAGTAATCTCCAACTCATATTTGTGGAACATGATCAAACGTAACTGATGCTGATCCTTTGATACTCAGTTAACTATTCCGCATCGCGCGCTGCCTTTTAGGGCTTCCTGGCTATACTAGAACACCCTGCAACATAACACAGTCTTTTGTCAATAACTTGAACGAGATAAAAAAGCTGAATAAAACAATAGTGTGAAAAAATAACAAGGCAACCGAATAAAAGTGCACAGGTGCTTTTATCTCCTGATCATCGCTGACAGTTATAAAAAGGCTTATTCCACTACCTACACTGCCTTCAAGAAAATACGATGTGTATCACATGAAACGAGTGTAATAAAAGCAATTCGTGCTTTCAATTTGAATACTATCTTTATTATGCCAGTATTTTCTTACTCTAGGTACGACAATTGTTGCTGTGCGTATTACATCACAAGTGTAGCAACAGCAGTGCAGATGTCGCGCATGGAGCACACTTTTAATTTTCCACATGTTAGTTTCTGAAGAAATGTAGACGACCATTTAATTGTAAAATGAAGAATATCCGGTACTTTTTCCGTTATCTAAGTGCCGTTTCGACCCTTTAGAAAAGCCTAGTTTGTGCTTGCTTTCAACGATCAAATAATCATTCAATGGCTTAACTCAAAAGAACTTGTACAGTGTATTCCATCTTCAAAAAGGCCTTATTATTGCGGTGTACGAGCGAAAATTATATTTTTTTCTCATTCAAAGATTTCTCGCCGGCCAAAGTTGTCCCTTTAAGGTTTTAGTAGATAATCGACAGATTAGATCTTAAGATTTCCAATGATCTATCTGGTTTAAAATACCGACCTCGTATCGAGCTGTAACAGCCACGATAAAATTGAGTTCTGCAAATCTGGAGGAAAAGCACTGAGTGTGAAACACGATTTTCCTTTGGCTCTTATGAAGCACCAAGAAGTCCTTTCGAGAAACCGGGAGCATTATTGGAATTTGAAAGCTGATCTGATCTCTTGCGCTTCTTCAAACTATGATAGAAAGCTCCTCCTCAGAGAGAAATCTTCAAGTGATTAACCAATCATACTTGAGTTACCGATTGATCACTTGAACATTGTAAATAATCAAAAAATGCGTATTTTTAATGGATCGAAGTGAAGAGAGGATAGCTGAAGTGATCCAATTTTTGTGAAGCCCAGTCTTCTTTTGGAAGTCACAGCGTAATACCAGGTCCATTATGAAAACCAAACAAATTATTGGAATCCATAAGATTTGATTTGTCAATTTATCAATTGGTTAGTGAAACTTCGAAGGAAAGCTTTGGTTAGCGAAAAATCTTTCAGTGAAAGACGAAATTTAATTCAATCTCTTTCAGCACAATAAGAAGGTTTTTTCAAAGATGGATTATACCAATCAAATTTTTTTGGTTTGTGCTATTGAACGACTATTTGAACATTGTAAAAGATTAGAAAAAACGTTTCTTACAAAGGGTCGAAACGGCGTTCAGACAACGAAAAAAGTAGCGAATGTCCTGCCATACGATTGCAACAGACACAAAGTAGTTTACTTCTTTAAGTGATTGTTGGTTTAGAAAATTAGTAGTTTCTGCAGATTTCTTGTTTGTCACTGTTGTCACTTGGGATTCACAGTTTTCGAATGTACGCTCTGGGAAATGATCGACTGAGGAATTTGAGGATCATTGTAACCTTGCCAGGAGCGGAAGAAGGGAATTTTTGAAAACCTCAGTCAATGTTGTACTCGTGCCTAATCACGCCAGAAACGACACTGATGACGAAATTGGTGAGTGGTCAAAGAGGGTAAAGTTACCGAGAATGCTGCGCTACTCGTTGATGACGATGAGAGGTGTTCAAAGAAACGTAAAGCTTAGGTGCAAGAAAAAACTGGCGACTTCTACACTGTGAATGTCAGGTAAGCGGGAATTGATTGTAGAACAGATATATCTATGCCCATAGGGCAAATGGGAATGGGGATAGATGGTTTCACTGTCACGAGATAGACGACAAACATGCGCAATAAGAAAGGAAATATCTTTATTCTTGAAGGGTGTCGTTTTTCTATTGAAATATGCAGACAATGAGGACTCATGAACGTTCTCCTTACTATAATTATCTATATAAATGCCCTCGACAATATGCTATTTTTCGTGGCGACGAAGTGCATCAACTTACTTAAATTCACTATATATTTGTCAACAGAGTTCGCTGCGAATTAAGACGGGCTGACTACCTCGAAAGCTAGGAGAATTTTTTTTTCTCTGGTTGATGTTGACTAAGAAGACCTACCTGTAGAAAATAAAATTTTCTTAACATCAGCAAAAAGATAAGATGATTCGGACGAAGAAAATGCAGTTTTGTGAAAACTACTCCATAATACGATGAAAGAGAAATCTATCAATCGAGATTCCCGCCTGACGCGAAAGTTTTGCACATCACTCCACATCAGTGGGTATATAACATCATACCACCGCTAGAAGTGGTTAAATAAAAAAGAATCTCGTTTGATCTTTGGTACCCAATATCTGTCAGCGTGACTGGGTTCTACGTCGAGACCGACTACCCGGGCCAGGCCGTTGACGGCTAGCGGCTGACAGATAGGTGCTCTGTAGAGTAGAAAGAGCGACGTGCAAAATGGGCGTCAGTAGTGTAACGGATAAAGCGCGCATTACCGGAAAGAGTAAGGTGCAGGTTCTAGTCCCGCTTGACGCGAAAGTTTTGCAGATCACTCTACATCAATTTTATCAATGTATAACTCTCTGAGAGGGCAGACGTCGTTGGAAAAGTACTTACAAATAAAACTTTCGCAACATTGTCGAAAGAAATGTGCAAAAGAGTTTAAAATGCATTTGCTCCCAATTACGTAGCATTCGCATTGAAGGTGGGAATTTTTGGTATAACTGGGCGCTGTTCATACGGAAAATACTCTTGTAAACGTCCCCCTAGGAATAATTATTTTCTAGTAGCAATGAAGCTTACTCAGAAGCAAAAGTTCACTATGCAATTGCCGACAAAGCCCTCCGTGAAGTTAAAAAAAACAAGCTTATTGCACCAATAGCATGACGTTATTTTCGTTCTTTCAGCAGAACATATTACGATAATCTTTTTTCAGGATGGATTTATGAATGGAATTGAAATTTTTGTGCTATTTCATAAGTGAAAAAACAAAGATAGGATAGGGGAGAAATATTCAATGCAGCTGGAAATGAGGTCCTTCTAGCAGCGATGCGTTTTCCAAATCCAAAACATAAAAATTTGTTGACACTTGACCGTTCTTTTGTGAAGAATACCTCTATACCTCTCTAAGAACTTACTTCGTGGAATTTCATTGAAAAGGCTTTATTTGGAATCTATATCGAATATTCTTATGATATTTTATTTATACTTACACACATTTTTCAATCAAATCTATCTTTCACTCCCTTCAGTTTCCATATTCTTTATTCATAAAGTATATAAAATCCACCATACTGGATGAAAATTGGAGAACAATGAATAGTTCTTCAAAAGTAGCGCTGCTTATTGCGTAAGATCCCACTTCATCGATATTTATCAACAATTTTTTTTGATTATCAGTGCACTCCAGATTCCCATTTCTCATATCAATACGTAAGTTCGTTCAAATTCTTTTTTCGTAGCTATGGTATGTATACGAAAGAGAGATGGAGATTGAGCGGTTCCTTTCCATTATCCCACAGCTGTTTGAGCCCATTTAACGTATTTTCAATTTTGCAAGATTTTTTGGCACATATTCGATAACTAAAATTAAGTGGAATTGAACGACATATGCTGTTCTTCAAAGTGCTTGTTTTTTTGCGCTATGGCAGTCGAAATAAGAGTTTGATTCACATTCAAGCATTTCTTGGCGGATAAAGTTTGTCTCGTAAGCAATTTATAGTCGTCAGGTGAAGAAAAATCTTAGAAATTTCAACACTGTATTCAGATTTAGAATGAACTCCTTGTAGTGCTGTAAAAACCCAAAAAATATTAGATTTTGGAAATTTCGACCACTTTCGATGTCCACATTTTGATTCGACTTTAAGGTAAGAACGCTTTTTCTATTTCTTTCAAAAGATCCAAAAATTTTTTGATAGCTGAGATCTCTCAAATTTCGGAGTAAACTTTCTTGCCAGAATGGCTTCCTTGATGCGCTCTAGCAGTAAAATAAATTATCTTTCACACTCAAGCACAAAGCTGAACAAAACTTTCCCGTACTCTCAAAAATCGTTTGATAGCTTAGATCTTAGTCATCCCACTGGCAACTTCGTTTTTAAGAAGAACTCCTTGTTGCACTGTAGTTTTAAAAGAAAGATTGTGCTCCACAGTTAGTCGGTATGTTGTAAAAAGTACGGTGTCTTGAGACCTATGTCGTGAAAGCCCACCGTCTGGAGTGGGCAACCCACTCTTTATTGACTGTTACAGCGCCCCAAGTAGTATTCTCTATAAATTAACACGTCTTTGGAATCGTTGAGATTTGCGCTATCGCGCGATTGTTAATTGTTTATAGAAAACAAACTTTATCCGGCTAGAAATCTTCAAATATTATACAAAAGTCTTTCGACTCTTACAATGCAAAAAACAAGTCATTTGAGAAATAAAACATACTGTTTATATTCAATTGATTTTGGCTATTTAATAAGTACCAATATGCCTGATAGTCATTTTTGAGCCACGCATGTCAGTGGTCTGTCAAAGAGGGCCGAATTATAGAGCCCGATACACGTGTTTCGATCTTGCGATCTCGTCAGTCGGGCAGCTGCCCTTTCTCGTCTTTTGCCAATCCTGTGTGGATGCTCCAGTCCGCTCTTTAAGAGTTAGCAACGACAAACGTTTTACACTCTATGTCCAGTGAAAATCTCACCAAACATAGAGTGTTGTAAACTTGATTTCTCCTGGCTGGTATATTCAATAAATCATATCTTTCATATATTTGATATACAGAATATACCAGCCAAGAGCAGTCAAGTGTACAACACTCTGTGTTCGGTGGGATTTTCACTGGACATAGAGTGTGAAACGTTTGTCGTCACTATCTCTTAGTGTGGGAACTGGAGCACCCACACAGGATTGGCAAAAGGCGAGAAAGGGTAACTGCCCGACTGACGAGATCGCAAGATCGAAACACGTGTATCGGGCTCTATATGTCAGCCCTCTTTGACAGACCACTGACATGCATGGTTCAAAAAATGATTATCAGGCATATTGAAATTTGAGCTAAGGTCTTAAGAGCCATTGAATGATTACAAAAACACAAAGAAAAAAGGAGAAAACTATTCACTAACAGCTGGGAGATAACTTTTTCGCAAGCATATGATTTCTTCGTTTCAAAAAAAAAAGCAGATTTTGGGACAGCATAAGCGTTAATCTTGCTATAGTCATTCACACAAGCGTTTCATAAGCTATACTTTAGTATTTCTCGGTGATTATATTCCTCTAAGAACTTAATTGACCCGAATTTGTATCGGAGAGAAAGCGCCACTCTTCGACACCGTCGGAGCTGCACGCCCAACTGAAGGGTCGTAGGGACCCTAATCGTCCACAAAGAGATATGTTTACCTAATAACTTGACTCAATCAACATTTGCTGCCGTTGTCAAAAAGGCCGTCACTTCCAACTTCATAGAAAACTTACTATAATCCAATGCACGAAGAGAGGTAAAAGCCTCCGTAAAAAAGGTGAAAATTTTAAAATGCAGAAAAATGTAGTGCTAAACCATTATAAAATATGATTTTTGAGAGGCAAACTCTTAATTTGGCCCACTTTGTAGGATGAGACACATATACGACTTTGAACGCAAGCGATGATGATCTGCATACATCTATGCAGGTATATTCATATCAATTTATCAGGTCAGCGTTTATATCTTCTCATACAACTTCAAAATTAATATCCCAACATGCAGAGGAAGAACTTCAGTGAGTCCGTGAGTGAGAAATGAAATCGTCGACCACGTGTAAACCACTTTGGAATCAGGACGTTCCACATTGTTCAATTGTATGTCATTTACTGTCACATCTAATGCGATAACTATGCCGCTTCTTATATTCAATTAGTTCACTCGCATTCATCCATTACAAAAGTTTTCCAACATTCCATGTTCTTTTGTGCTATTGCTTGAAGACTTTATCTTCTTTATTATTGTCGTAAAACTCTGGTCCTCTTTATAATCTTCTTAAGAGAACGGTTGGTGGACCAATTCAACTCCTTGCTTCTTGAATGATTGCACTAATAACCACGTGAAGATTGTCCTCTCTTCAAAAAACCTCTCATGAGAGCTAAGGTTGAAGAAGCTGACAATCAGGTGAAACACGTATTGGACTGACCATTGAAAGGTAGTCGTTTTAAGGTATCGCCGATGCAATATAGTGCAACATCCCATATCAGCCTACTCTGTTCGCCCTCACCAGAGCTCTAGAATTGGACAGATAAACCCTTATCAAAAAGATAATGGGAAATACGAACATTGATTTGCATAGGCCATGGTTATCATAAGTGTAATGTACGCAACGGAGTATAAAAGTTATCCAAGTCGCACCTATGCCAAAGGAAGGGCACCGACATGGAGCAGCAGAGAATGTAAAGAGATTTGACAAAATGTGCAGCGCATTGTGCACATGAATATTATTTGAAAAAATACCTTTGTAGATATACCCAGTAATGTAGAATGATTTGGCAAAACTTTTGCGTCAGTTGAGACTCGATCTAAACTGGGAGCACATGCTCTAGTCCATTGCACGGCTGACGCCGTTTTGCCCACTCTTTCTACGCTACATAGTATCTATCAATCAGCAACCAATCGTCAGCAATTTGGCCCACGTAGTTGGTATCGACATTGAACACAGATTATCCGTGTCAGCGTGACTGGGTTCAGCGTGATTACCGACTACCTGGGCCAAACCGTTGACGATCGGGCTGTACAAGAGCCCTTACCAGACCACATGACATGTTGGCTCAAATAATGATGAAAGGATACGTTGACGATTGGTTGCTATTTGATAGATACTATGTAGCGTAGAAGGAGTGAAGGCAAAACGGGCGTCAGCCGTGCAATGGATTAGAGCATGCGCTCCCTGCCAGAGCAAGACGCGGGTTCAATTCTCCAGGTGACGCAGAAGTTTTGCACATCATCCTACATCACTGGGTATATCTGTAACATCGTACCACCGCTAAAGGCGGTCAAATGAAAAGAATGCTATTTAAATATACCTTTGCATTCGGCTCTCTTTATAAACCCCTCCCAAGATATTATATAATCTGATAACATATTGAGTCTATCGTGAGGTGTGTCATGACACTTATGCACTGCTATAAACGGTGTCTTTCGGTTGAGCCAATCCCTTGCAGTATTGTAAACTCGTGCTACTGATGAGACTGCAATGCCGAAACACGTGTCTAGCATTGTATAAGTGTTATAACACACCTCATAATAGGCTCATGATATATTACCAGATTATACAAAATATAGTGCCATCTCGTAGAGCATCATTAGCTAGCAAATCATTAACATCTGTGAGATCACCAGACCTTGTTATTGACACAAGAGCCAATCCGACATAATGTGCAGATGTTAGGCCCTGGTTGTTTAAGCCATTCAGGAAGGCATTAGAACTTTCCGCGCAATTTTCGTTATTCGACTAGAGTTTTTTCTTCGCTGTGGGAAAATTTTATATGATTCTTGCTTTAAAAACGAAAAAAACAGGGTACGGATAATGAAAAAGAGCCAGAAAAACGTTACATTGCTATGCAATCATACTGGCTTACTGCTTTTGCATTCAGTCAATTGTTATAGGTTGCACAAAGGATATTACGAACTCTAAAAGTTAGATCATTTCCATCATAATCACTGCTCAAAGGCAATCACAGCGATGATAATTGTTCTAACCTGAGTTGAATTATAGAACAATTTTTTCTTCTGCTGTCACAGAATTATTCTTTTTTGAGTATTCAATCGTACTTCACTATCGACATTATTCAGAGCCGCAACCTTTGCCGTTGGACATGCTCATAGAAGTTGCCTTTTTTCCTACGCATTTTTGTGAGTAACCTTGAAGCGATTCCCTGTACCTCATTTATGTCCCAACTTCTCTAAATGACTCCAACGTGACCACGTGCATGGGGTTGCGGTCGCCCACGACGAAATCACATACTTGGTCCGTACAAGTGCTCCCACGAGTATTCTCCTCGTCCACTTTTAACATTCATTATTCATTATATATATTACCCAAAAGCTAGATGGATTCAGAATCAGGAAAAAATGAACAGTGGGTCAAAAACGATGACGTATATCGCATGCGATATCATCATATCGAAAACTCTCAATAATTGTAAAATTAATAGTGTACTTCAAGAGTTCAGGCTTAGCAAACTTTTTTTTTTCATTGTTCTAAGAGTATTCGTTTTAATGCATCCATTTGTATTAGGTACACAAATATGACTCCGCTGCTTTTTGAAGATGTGAAGACTAATTTTTCAAAAGCGCTCTATATACGCCGTTTATATATGTGTTTTCGTATAGAAAAATTTCCAAATGATAGTTTTTACAAGCCTTTGAAGACGACGACTTGTGTACCTGAAAACGCCACCTGTGGAAAGATTGCTTTACAGATTCAGTAACAAAAAGTTACTCAAATTGCTCGATTTTGGTAACATCACTTGCGCATATTTTTTAAAACATTTTGGTACAGAATTTGCTTAGTGTTGCTCCGAGAAGGAGCGGCCGTGGGAACCAATTCGCTTGCTACTCCTGCGCGAATGGCGCGGAATGGATAATGCTACCGAGGCAGCGCACAAGATCAATGGAACCTGAAGCGAGTTCCATTGCTAGTAAACAACTAAATGGTGAGTTTTAACTGTTCTCTGCAAAATCATGTCAAAAACTAAAACGGCACAAACGCAACTTTACTGCATGCGTACACTCGACCTCATGTTGCAAAATAGATCGAAAACGTCGCAAAAGAGATGAGGTGGGAGGTTGCAGGAGATTTGAACTTAGCCGCTCTTCGACATTGCATCGTCAGATTACCACTTGAAAATTGCCAAATTCAAATTACAAACTAGCAAGTTTTAGAAAAATGGCCCTTTTCGGTGCAAAAGTCGTATTATCAAAGTCCTGAAAAAACCACAGTACTTTTCAGTTAGCTCAGCGTCATTTCGACCCTCCAGAAAAAGCCTATTTACCGAAGCTTTTTTTCAATTAAATAATCACTCAGTAGCCTAAATTTGAAAAATTTGAACGGTATATTCCATCTTCAAAAAACGCCTTGAGAGCGCTAGAGCAAAAATAATATCTCGCTTCTCGTTCAAAGATTTTCCCTAATCAAAGCTTTTTCTACGACTTGAATAATCAATAAGGATCAAATCTCAAAGAATCCGACTTATTTGGTATTTATCATGGATCAAGCATTACGCTGCAGCAACGAAAAGAAGATTGGGCTTCACAAAATTGGATCACACTTTAATCTGCCTCTCACTTTGATGCCTTGGGAAATAAAGTATTTATTCGTCGTTTTTTGAAGCTCAAGTAACTACTTGATAGTTCAGATCATAAGAATTTTAACGGAAGTATTTCACCTTCGAAAAGGCCTTTTTATTGCGCTAAAAGAGCGAGATCACTACATCACTATCACTATCATCACTATCACTATCATCACTATCAGTATCACCGCTATCAGTATCACCACCATCACTACGATCTCTGTCACTATTATCACTAAAAATAGAACCACTATCATTGTGATCACTACCATTATCATCACTGTCAGTATCATCACTAACTTTGGGGGGAAAATTCGATGATCTTTTGAGTAGATCACATAACACGACTTTGAGAAGGCATACGGATACCGCTAATGAACAAAAAGCGAGTCACAAAAGGCAAGTAATGCCACCAAGAGATTCGAGGGTTACTGTGCTAGGAGGCATAACTCTCCCTGATGGTGCGCGCTCGCTATTAGAATTGAGTCCAAGTTTTCACCATCTCACCCATTTCTAAGAGTCTCAACCCATTTCTAAGGTGTCCTTGCGTAAGGTTGCATGTGGCTAACAATATTGGCAAGATCAACTCCGTAAAAAGGCCAGAGCCGAAGAGACTAATAAGAATGAACAACAAGTAGAGGTTGCACCAATACCACCATTTCCTCAGCCATTCTATGGACAACAAGACCTCTACGAGGAGGTTGATAGGAAATTCCGGAAATTTGCGAACAAGACTTCTAGAACCCTCACCCACTATCGCGCGAAAAGATTTCAATCAAAGCTCACCGAACTACAAAAGCGTGGCAGAAAGAGGACTTGTGAGTTGATAAGGGAAGGAAGGATAAGGCTATCAGTCAGTGATAAGGCTGGAGAATTTGTTGTGATTTCCCGACAACTAGTAACGCAATAACGAACAAGCATCTCGAAGATGCCTCGACCGATCATCTTCTGCAAGGAATTCAAAAGGCAAAACCGCAAATTAAACAATGAATGGGTCCGAACGGCAAAAGCGACAGGGGTTTAAGATCATCTATCATTTCTCAATTGAAAATCCAGTCAACAACATGTCCTATCCTATACTTACTCATAAAAACACATAAGTTAGTACTCACTGATGATCTAATGTATAATGATCCAACTATTCAAGGTTAGACCCATCATCAGCTGTGTAGGCGGACCGACGGACTAGAATAGCATGGTTCTCAACGATAATAACATCCCAGTTGCTAGGACACATTCCAGCCCATCTGGCAAAAAACTCAGATGTTCCTGGATCGCCTACGTATCGCGAACTCGAACAACGCGTACGCAGTGGAGTCATTCGACTTCGCTGCCTTATATACCAACGTGTCGAATGACTCCGCATTGCAAGTCACACATGAGCTTCTGATACAACACCAGGGAGCTGTAAACATGTATGGCTTGTCGACTGAGCAGTTCATGAACCTATCAGAAAAGTGCCTGAACTCAGTCTAAATTCTTTCTATTTTGAAGTGCCACTTGCAGTGGTATGATCTTATAGTATACCCAATATGTGGAGTACTGTGCAAAAACGTTTGCGTCAGCCGGGATTCGAACCCAGATTTCACTCTTTCCGGAAGCGTATGCTAACCGTTGCACTATCGCCGCTCGTTTTGCACAGCACTCTTATTTATACGCGGCAGACAACGCGTTATAGCGTAAATAGAGTGCTGTGCAAAACGAGCGTCGGTAGTGCAACGGTTAGCATACGCTCCCGGAAAGAGTGAGATCTGGGTTCGAATCCCGGCTGATGCAAACGTTTCTTGCAAAGTACTCTACATATTGAATGCCTGAACTGCTCAATCTTTAGATGGTCCGGGAAATATTATGCTCAAATGAGAATGGCTGGCAATGAGGCAGCGACTGCCGCCTAGCCTAGCAATTGCCTTTATGTCTAAAGTGGAAGCAGCAGTGATGGATCTCCGGTCATTACTCTACTGTAGGTAATAGATGATTGTTTGGTTATCTGTTCCACTCAAGAGTAGTTAGACAATTGTTTTAGATTGTTGAATGAACAGTCAGAGTATATAAATTTCACCCGTGAGATACCAAAAGATGATTAGTTTCCATTCTTGAACGTGCAATTAAGTTTAACTGAGAGCGGCTACATAACAAAGTGGTACCGAAAGCCAAGTAATAAGATTATCCTAGTTCACTATCTCTCTTCTCATCCCTCACATACGAAAAAGGCGCTAGTAAAAAACATGTTTCGAACAGCAGCCAATGTATGTAGGAGCAGAGAGCAGAATTTGTGAAACTGGCTTGGGAAATAGCCACTTTTGTAACCCTTCAGCTTAGGTTTAGAGGAAATAGTGCCCCTCCGAAGGAAAACTTTGAATGAAAGAGAAAGCCCCGTTCATCCTCTCGTTCTTTTCAAATGAGATTAGTACAGCTATAAAACGCTGTTTGAAAGAGAGGGGTTTATAGCAATCGGTGGCCATTATTGAAATACCACCGAATACTCTAAGACGCCAACTAGTTCGCAACCGCTTATATAACCGTCTCTGTATAACGAAAGATTGTAAAATATTTCCTGGCGGCAGAGACGGTGTTTGCTTGAGCGTAGGTGCAGCCTACTTAGTCTCTTGCAAAGCGTATAGCGATAAATATATCGGCAAAACGGGTAGGCCGCTCTATGCCCTCGATAGAAGAACACCTAGCTGACAAACGTCTTAATGGAAGGAATACCCCGCTAGGGACGCATAAGGAACAGAAACACGACAAAGTTGATTTTGACGTCGAAGTCACCATCCTTGCGCAGGAGCAAAATACATCAGCGCGAAAGATCTTGGAAGCGTTTTGGATCAATACGACCAATCAAACAATAAACCGCAGGGAGGAATGCCTCGTAATCACTCGTGATTTGAGTCAGTATATAAGACTGTTGTTTGATGGGTAGGGTGCATTACGAGCCTATGTGATCTCCTTCCAGTGATATCCACTTGCATCATTCAGTGGAACACATATAATAAAGCGGTGAGTATTTTGAGAGTTGGTTTTGTGCTTGATGCGATTGAAATCCAGGTCTGGTGATTTTTTCTATAGGAGTAGTGGAGGTGTTTGACTAAATGGATTGCGGACAATTTACCTTTCCAGGCTCTGAAGAAGGCGAACTTCCGGAAACGTGAGCTGTCAAATAAAGTTCAATGTAACACCTCTTGTTTGGCTTAAAGAAGAAAATCAGGAACTATTATCGCCAACAATTATACCACTATCAGTATCATCACTATCACTATCATCACTATCACTATCATCACTATGAGTGTCATCTCTATCATTATCATCTTAATCAATATCACCACTATCAGTATCATCACTATCACTATCATCACTATCAGTATCTTCACATCACTACCGACACTCTCAGCACCACCACTATCACCATCATCACTATCATTATCGCCACTATCAGTATCACGCCAATCACTTTCAGAATGATCTATCAAAAGACGGACGTGATTGGTTGGGGCGGTGCCACTTGGGTGGGGCCAGACACGCCTTCTGGGCTTTGCTCCTCAACGGGTTAAAAATTGTAAGCGATCAAAATATATGTTTTTCGATCGATGTGAGGAGAGGACAGATGAGTGATCTATTTTTCGCAAAACCCAGTCTTCTTTTGGCTGTTACAGCGTTATACCAGGTGCATTGTGAAAACCAGGTGGATTATTAGAATCCTTGAGATTTGATCTATCAATTGATTACTAAAACTCCGAAGAACAAGCTTTGGTCAGGGTGAAATCTTTCAATGAGAACATAATTTTTGCTTTTTCAACACAATAAGAAGGCCTTTTTGAAGATGAAATATATTAATTAGATTCTTTTGATTTGTGCTACCGTATCATTATTTGAACATTAAAAAGGACCAAGAAATACGTGTTTTACAAGGGATCGAAATAGCTATTGGCTAATGGGAAGGTAGCAAACCATCATATAATATACTTTGCATATAAAAAACATGTAAAAAAATAGCGTTTCTGACGCACCTTCAAGCAGAAAGAAGATGATCTGCATACCTTTATTTCCACTATTAATACAGCGAAAAAAACAGCCTGTGTCATATTTATACACCAAATACATCACTGTGAACGTTATTCGGTGTTGAAACCTTTTCCACTGGACAAAACCACTGCCTAATGATTATGCGTGTTTCAAGTTTTTTTAGTTGTTTACCCTTCAGGCTGTGCTTCTCTCATTATAACCGTCAAAATAACGTCAACTGAACACGTCTACATGTCCTTAGCCCTCCACTGAACATTCACTCTTTGTATACACGAACTGTTTAATCACTTTTTGTATGCACGAACTGTTAATTTACGAATTATTCAGAGTTCACACATGCGAAGAGGAGTCGAAATATCTTTGCCTTACCGAAAATATTCCCCGATATTTGGGAGACGACCACAGAGTAGACCTATCTGGGGCCATCCGACGAATGATGAATCGAAAAAGACCATTTCACTCTGACAACATAGGAGACAAGAATGCGAATATGAGGCGAAATACGTTCATTGTTCTCTTATTAAAAAATACGGATTCTTGTGAAGCCGGACGTTTTTCTCACTAAAAATTCCCCTAGTAATCTCCTCGGCATTATGGTATTTTCTCGAGACGATGAAATGTTCAGACGTCCAAGTTATGTTTTGAAACTACCAATAAAACTCGCTGTAAACTTCAAAATACGAGCTAACTAGCCCGAAAGCTAGACATATTTTTTGTCTAGTTGATACACGACACCACTAGAACTTTTTCAAAATCCAAGCTAAACTAAAATCTTTACTTACGCTATTCAATTATGACTATTTGTTCAGTGGTAAAGCAGGAAGCACTACTTGGTGAATGTGGGAAGAACAATGACGTAACAAAGATAATTGGTTGACCGGGCTAATGTATGGGTAAAAGTAATTTGTTGTTGATTTATGTTGATTAGATAAGTTGCTGGCTGTCGAATATTTATAATAGAAAGTTTACAACATCAATAAAAAGCTTCAAACATTTGGATGAAAGAAATGCACTCTTACCGAAGAAATACTAAGAAAACTAAAGAATATGGACTCTATCAAAACTTACGCCGACAACGTACTGAGACCTTCTCCAAATCAGTCACTTCCAAAAGTTTTACAGTGTCGAAAGTGTGTTTTGAAATACACTCCTACAGTTTCTTTGAGATAATTGTGATAATTGAGAATAAGTTGCTATCACGAAAGCGTAACTTTTGTATTGGAAAAGGATCTCCTAGAATACTTGGACGTTCTTTGTGCTAGAGATACGCACCAAAAGATCCTTGACTAATGATCTGTCTTTTTTCAGCAATAAAGTTTTCTTAGAATCAAAAAGCTATTGCGTAACTGCCAACAAAATTCACTATAAAAATGAAAGAAGAGTAATTACACCAGTAATAAGCGTTATCTTTTCCTCGTACTACTGGGTAATACTAAGATGGTTTCAAAAAAAAAAGAACAGGATTATTGGAATCAACATTTGAAGCTACCGAATGAATAAAAATGAGCAATAGCAGCTGAAAAAGGATTCTCTTCTACAAGGAGTTTTTTCCATAGGAACATAGAGAATTTTTTTAAGACGTGTTCGTTCCTTTCACTGAAAATGCCTTTATGAAAGTTTATTCTTTGTAATAGTCCATCTTTTTCTAACAATAAAGTGCCTCTAACTCATAAACTTAACTTGCGAGTGTCAATAAACTACATAAACTTAACTTGCAATTGCCAATGAACCCGTTATGTAATTCATGTGGCGGGCTAACTTTTCTGGATGCAAACGTTATCTTCAGTTTTAGCTCCAGAAGCACCAAAATTTGACCTATCAACAGGCCATTGAAAATCTAGTCAAAACCATCCACAGATCCCAGTCGAGCACGCGATGCAAGCCGAGTGTGAAATACCATTTTGTTTCCTTTGCTGCAATATGAAGGGTTTTTAGACCAGACATATTGTTGAAATTGTAGAGATTTAGGCTTTCAAATGACTGCTGAAAGTCCAGGAGTGAGAGTTTTGTTTAACGAAAAAGGGCTCAAAGCGACCATGTGCCAGCATAGGCACAAGTCGTCCCAAACGGGTCAATGGATAGTGGAGTCCACCAACGTAGCATATAATTTGGCTATTTTGAAATTTTTCTGATGCTGTAATTTCTAGCAATTTCGTATGAATGGCCGTGCAAAAAAATTGCGGATACACTTATCCACTAATTGCACCTCTGTTTGAAAAAAATACAAGGTAAACGACCTTGTTTTGTGTTTATCTTTCATAACCTTCTTCACTCTCAAGTTGTTTTCTGACAGTGCAGTATCAGTCCATCTTTCCTATTGAGCAGTTGCTGGCCATGCTTTCTTTTAGTTAAAAGCGCTATAGGTGTGCTCGATGTGGTATTATTTCTAAACACATTACGAGCAAGTTTTCGCACATCTCTATTGAAAAAGAACAACATAGCTGCTGAAGACATGCTGTTCGCGATTATGAAGACATTTTCGAAAGCTACGACGTAGAAACGCGAATAACCAGTTATACCAATAACTGGAATTGCATAGAACATCACCATTTCGATAATGCATAACGCACTGCTTGTAATCGCCTGAAATATCGTGTAAAAGTATCCAACTTAAAATAAAGATTCTGAAAAAATTACGAAAATGCTCAATCCGGGAGTGTGCAAAAAGTCGGCATTTTCTTTCACCTGTATCAGAAAACGTTGTCTCCCTTTTGAGCACTCCATCAGCAATGTTTTGGTGAGGTGCCCTTATTCTTATATAAATGATGAGGTACATAAAACACATCAGAGCTGCCTCCATTCGGTATTGATTATCCAGAAACTGAAAAAAAAAAAAGAATTTTTTAGTTTGCTGTCCTCGTGAATGTTGATACTATAACACACGGACAGAAATTATTCTAGAATTCTGTTCAATAGCAGTTAGAAAAATGAAATTACTCCACTTACCATTCCCAAAATACAAGTATCGCACTGTAAATACATGGAGCATCGATGAAAACATTTGCGCGACACCGTAGCTTTGGTATGGAAATACGTTGCGCTCATTATGGTTACTTTCATTTTCAAACCAACATATCCGGCCCTCAACAGACTTTTTGACCGCAACAACAACTACTAAATATCTTTGCCTAGAGGAAAAATGTTTCTGCTCTGGCAAGATGACAACCATTTCCTCCTTTCTTTGCCGTACTGTTCATTCTCCGAAAACGAAAACAATTGAAGATGAAGATTTTGTAATGCGACTTGATGGTGTTTTTAGGTGTGCACTTTGTATCACAAACTGGCGCCCTTCATGGTCGCTTTTGAAGGACATTTCGCATCTTTAAACCAATGATATAATAAAATGGGGAGATTTCGCGAATTGGATCACTTTTGTGTGAGATTCGTTATAGTTTATTGCTCTCATTTTTGAATACCACGGGAAGTTGTAGCCAGGAGGTTACTGACGCAGATTATAAGGAAACAAAATCCCTCACCTAACGACCTCTTACCGTCAACTAACGAACACTTTAGCTCGAATTCCTTTGAGATTGCAAGGATATTGCCAAATCAACATTCTATGTATTTGTGAGAAAGACAGAGTTCCATGCAGCAAAAAAAAAACAACACGCGAATGTGCGAAGACCGTTGTGGGGATGCATGCTAAGAAACAAATTGAATGCTAGCAGTGCTGAAACCCGCACAGTAAAATGTGGACAAGGGGTCTAAAAATGATCTTGTAAGCTTGGGGATTCCTTTATTGAACCATATAAAACACGCATGGTCTCTTATTTTATACACTTGAGGTCAATTGAACATCTCAATGTTTGAGAGTTCCCAGACTGTGTAAGACTTACTTAGGATATCGCCCTAGGAGATATAAAGAAAAGCCAGCGGCTGTTTGTGGAGTGAAACTGAGAACGCTCTTAGCAGATCTTTTCCACAATTTCAGAAAGGATCAATTTGTCTAGCATCAAGTGGATTTCTTGAAGAAGAGGACTTTCACAAGTGTAAAACGATCATATGCACATATGGCTGTTCGACGGGCCAGCGCACGATAATGAACCGATTTATGATGTGGTCGAATCACCACAAATATGTTTCTTTGTTATACAGGTTGGTGAAGATGAAATTTTTGTACACTCTTCAGTTGTATCAAATTCTGAGTACTCATGCCATATATTTGCAGCAAAATAAAAATCGAGCTCTTACTTTGTTGAAGTGGAATCCTTTGGCTATTTGCTCCGCACAATCTCTCCAGATGTAGAATTCTAGAAGGAAACATTGTTAATCTTTGTTTTTAGCGCTCCGAAGCGATTAAAAAAAGTTTTTAAAAGGTTTTATTATCAATTCTACCAACTGTAATAATGAAGATACATTAAAATGATTGAGCAAGCAAATTAGCCGTGAGGATTGGAATTCGTAAGCCCTTACCATCCGCAGAAAAAATTTTTTGCATCCAAAACCTTCGTTAAATGACACAGTTGAAAAAGTGTAGATCCACAAAACCCCAGAAATCCTGAAACAAGCAAAGATTACAAGGCTGTATATCTACAAAAGGCTGACCGAGAACTCACATGGCCGTGTTTCTTGCACAAAACAAAATTTCGTTGATCCTTGGTAACACAAATATAGTGAACCTGTTCATCGTGAGTAGAAATGTTAAATGAAGCATCGCCGCATACGTAATGCTATCAAGGTAAAGAGGCACCTTATAAAAGAGGAGGCCTTCGCCCATGTACTGAAATAATGAGTGCAACTAGTCTTCTTGATTTGAGAAATTACTTGTCGACTGGTTAAGTGAATGGGATCAACTACTGAGACCGACCTTAACTGAACTTATCGGGATTGTTCAAAAAGTTACAAAGGGTTGGTCACTATTCACATTTTGAGGTCGTTTTCGAAATTCCATGCAGACGAAGATCACAAAACCGACTTTCTTTGCCTTTATAATCTTTGGTGAGCTTTGTGCTATATCTCGCACCGTTAAATGTGTCCTTCCACTATTTCTCAACCAACCTGCTCAATTGTCTCAGTTCCTTCCAGCTTTGGCTTGAACATAGGGAATGCATGCAATTACACAACTGAGGAGCTTCTACATAATCCGGACGTATCCTAGAGATCTCTCGCCGGGTTTCGAACTCTCCAATTCAGCAAAACTAGTTTGTTGGATGAGCTCATGTTAATACCTTAGATTGTCAGTTAAGTTTTTCTTTCAAAACGTTTCTGAAGTAGAACAAACTTTTGCCTTATCTTATTAAGGTCTTACTTCCTTAATTGGATTGAGCACCTTTTCTTTCAACAAGGGTCGGAAGTCTGCACTGATTACTTGACATAGTAAAATGTCCTGGAAACTTTGTGACGGAGTTCGACGATAAATTCAACCTGAAACTCGAGTGTCCAACATCAGCGGAGAGATGTACAAATACTGCGGATCAAGGAGTATCATAATTTTTACAGTTATTTCTTTTCTTGAAACCCCTTAGAGTTATTCAAGTGCCTTGATCTACTCTTCGCTGCGACTTGATAATGGAAGTGAACAATCCAGTTTGACGGTCTTATACTTAATTGTATCTAGTGTGATCGTGTTGCCATTTAAACGTTTTTCACACTAGTACATGGGTAAAAAATAAAGTCGTAGTCGTGGTATCCATCGAGAAATGCACAATAACATTTCTGGCAGCATATTAAGGACTTATACCTTGCATATTTTGCAAATGCAACAGTTTTTGGAATGAGCGGGATGATGTATTTTGCTAATTGCTCTTCTCTCAGAGGCGACCCAAAAGGAAAAAAGTAGAAAGTCTCTGATATTGGTCCGGTTTGACTATGACTCCTCTGACCACTATGATTAATAGTAGATTGGTCTTCTGCTCACATTCTATCATAGCTGGTCTATTTAGCAGTTAAATAAGTACAAGTAAGTACGCCGTCATGTATTGAGATTGTACAGTCTACCCATATTGTAATGGAACAGTTAAATGCGCACACTACTCTTAGAAATTGTTGGTATTTTGTACGTAAAAAAGGATAAATGGTTCAATAACTCTAATTTTGCTCTCCGAACACACACGATGATGCTATCGCAGTATATATTCACAAAAACATACCGCTTTGGAGGATCTTAGCTTCTTCAAAGCTTAGAAGAGTCCAGTCAACCTCAATCTAGTCATGCAAAGACTTTCATAACCGCAACAGTGAATGCAAAACCTGAATCTTATCAGCAGTCATCTACGCACGCCACTCTCCATGATTCGTCAATGAACATTTGGTGAGGAGATCAACTACGCACAATTCACATGAGTGAGTAATAACCCTGTGTCTCAGTGATATATCATTCAGGTGTTTCGTAAGCTCACGCGTTATGGCTTGATTGCTTCTTGCTGTACGTTCATAGAATTTATCCAGAATGTTCGGAAATCTTACACGCTAATGTCAAACATGGGGGAAGGGGGTCGCAGCCGAGTGGTTGTAATGCTCGTCGCGGCGACGGCGGGCCACAGCACAACACATCCCTCAACACTTTCCGGCAGTCAACATCAAACGTCCTGTGTAACGCCACAGCCAAACTATTTCTGAGATTGCAAAGAAACGTGCTCAACCAGTATTCTACGACTTTCAAGAAGAAGACGAAAAACGTATTGAGTGCTAAAAGATCATGATTCGCCACAGTAAAATAAAAACTCTGTGAAGGCGAATTAACAGAATGCTCAAAAAAAGTTCTACATTTCAGTGAGTGGATGGCAACTTGCATTGCGGCATGTATTTCATTATGTCTCTGTGTCCTATACACGCTGAGTAGAGCAAATGATCTTACTTTAGGCTTACCGATTCTCGTACTATTTATTTATATTTCACCCACACTGTGTAAAAAAGATAGTCTGTCTTTTCTGCGCCAAAATCTGTGTTTTGTTATTTTTCTACTGAAGTCATAAAGATATTTAGCTGGCAAGACTGCAATTTAAATAGCCTTTCCATGCTTCAGGAAAGCGGGACTCTTCGAAACTGCGTTTTCTTAACAAGTAATACAATAATAACGTCGTATGCGCTTACCAAGAAAAGCGAACTATTGATTTGCGTCACAGTTAGTAGGAAAGCGGTCTTTAGAAATTTATATCACCTTCAAGAAATGCAGATAAGAGTACACAAAACAGAAAGTGGGAATAATGTTAATGCAGTGTTCATCAATTGGTACTAATTATATGGATTTTAAACAAGATTAAGATATGGCGAAATAGACCTGGAAAGAGAGGCTTTTTGATGCTTACATGACGACTGATGGCAGAATATAGGTGATCTTTCATCAAAATCAAGAAAATTTGAAGTTTGATTAGGTCTTTTCATGAATTTTGACACCAGAGCAATAAACATCAAGTTTTTTCACCATAGGAATAAAAATCCTTTAACTATACTGTTGTTGAAAGTATGTGCCAATACCCTGAACACATTCGGCTAAATTTTCGATAGTCAAAGTCGGATCCTCTTCAAATGCTTGGATGACGGCCTCTTGATCAATTTTGCGTGATGTGGAGAGCAGCTGATCCTACAACTTGGTGTTGCCGGCATAAAACTCAGCAAGGAATCAAAACGCTGTTTGCCTGGACACAAATCCTTGAGACTTTTCACGGTTGATGTTCTCGAAAGTGGTTTGTGCACCACTCCCCAATTCATGATTGTAAATCAGCAAACTGCAAAAAGGCTCTACTGAGCAGTTATGATGCGGCAGGTTTGGACGAATTTGATACCGATAGAAAGTTCAGTAATTATGCACTAAGCGGCACTGATTTGCTGTCTGAGGGATGACGGAAATGTGTTCAGGATAATGGTGCATGCTTTAAGTAGCGTTGTTAAGCAATTTTAGTTACTTCTGGTGTAATAAATTTGGTACTTGGTACTCCAATGCGAAGACTTATGAGAAGACCTAAAAGTACACGCACCTGCAGTCCGGTGAGTATGATTGGGAAGACGACGTAAAGAATGAAGAGAAGGAGATAAATGCTGCATCCGATGATTTGTATCAAAATCAAATAAAAGCTTGTGCCGCGAAAATTCTTCCAATCCTGCAATAATCATATTGTGGTCGCTACAGTTCAAAGGAATCGAAACCACATTGAGGCAGCCACTCTGCGTCCACACAGAGGCACCATGCACTTTAGTAAGCTTATGGCTTCAGGTATTGCACAGATGCCGTAAGCACTGTTTATTAGTTTTACATCATTTGTTACGAAGATTCAACTTGTTTTCAGTCTTCTTCACTTCAAGAAGTTTCCCTGAATTTGAAACAAATCATAAACTCGATGCACAGCCGCCATTTTCGTACTGATCAAAGCTTCCTAACAATAAAAGTTGACACTATCCCAATATCCGTGCACCCATTTGATCACTCGAAAAAAAAACATATTTTTGGTTGTTTCCATAGTATGTTTAGTCATTCGGTAGCTGAGCCCTTTGAGGACCACCAAATGTCGCCGTCGCGCGCAGTGCAAATCACAATCGATGAGTGATTTTATGTTATTTGATTGAAGTTACCCACCGCTCTGTGAAAAAATTGTGGTTTTTTGTGATATTACAATTTTCTTTATACATTCGCATGCTTTAAGTGTAATTTGAATGTTTATGTTATCATGAAAGACTCTGTTTTAATGCACATTCACAGTGATGTTGGCATTCTGTCAGTTATAATAATTTGCACAAAGCATATGATAATATAAATCGATCAGTTTTGATATATTTTGCCGTATACAATACTCAAAAGTTATAATAATGATTGACAATTGAAAACAATAAACATTTTGTCAGATAAAGATGTTGCATAGTGCAAGCGATTTCAGATTATCGAAAACTCATACAAAACTTAATTTAGTACTTTCCTCTATACGCAGTCATATTGAAAAAAAAACGCATTTTTACTCTTTCCAGACATTTTTGCAATCATTCGATGGCTCAGATCTCAGCAATTTGAACGGCGTATCTTTTTTTTTGAACAGCATTTATGTTACACTGTTACACTAAAGTCATTATTTTATTTCATATTCAAGAATTTTCGTTGTAGAGAGGTTTTCTTCAAAAAATTCAGCACTTATCCGAAAGCGCAAATTTTGAAAAGTTCACTAAAAATTTTGCTTTTCAAAAAACCTTTTCATTGCGCTGCAACAATGGATTAAGATAGCACTTCACATGCGGCTCGCATGTCTTGCAACGGTATGTGGATAGGTTTCGCAGTATTGGCATCCAGTCATCGCCTTCAATAGCCAGTCGATAGCGCAAATATCGGGAATTTTGATGGTGTGTTTGCTTTTTGAAAATAAATCTGCTAACGCGGTCAAGTGGTTAGGATAAAATTGCGTCGCATATTGGAGTACTTCTCGCTGATACAGCTTTTCTCTCAGACTTCCAATGACCATCTGATATAACAAATTTCAACTTTAAGAGAATGCCTAGTTTTTGGGAAAGACTTCTTAATGCTCTGTTATTACTAAAAAAATTTCGAATTTTGCACTTGGGGCGCATCGCACGCCACACGTGAATTGCAGTGCACTATTAACGCGGCGCCGTACGCGAAATTCGTACTTTTTGAGCTATGATTGGCAAAAGGAACTCTTTTCAAATGCCGAACATGTTATCCAGAATTCTGAGATTTGTGCTATCGAGTAATCGCTGGAAGTCTAAATAAAATGCTGTGTCCAGCGAAAGACGCTTGAGTGTAAAATAAAATTCTATTTTTGCTATTATATCATATTATATGTCATTCGAAAAATGGAATAAACCATTCAGTTTCTCAAGACTCAAGCTACTGAATGATTTCTGAAGTGTCAAAGAAAAATGAAAATACGTTTATTCTAAATTAAGGGTATGGATAGGGAAAAAAGTAGCCTAAGTTTTCATAATAGGGGTTCGCTCATTTCTAACTATTTTAAGTGCTTTGTAGATTTGAGAACTAAAAGTCACACCACATGAGTTCCCTGAAAGAAAGTCATCCATTGACTATAATGTTTTCTTACTACACTTATACATATCGTCAAAAAATAATTATAAGAAATGGACATGCTTTATTTCTTCATTGATAAATCCTCAGTATTGTAAAGTGGAAAATTTTGGGCACATGAGCGCTCTTTTTATTTAGAAAGACTTTACAGAAATCCTTCAGTCATACGTCGTTATTTCTGATCAGAAACTGTCTCCATGGTGTTGATTTCACTATACAGGTGCTAATACACCTGCGGCGAAGTTCAAACGACGGGCTGATTACTTGAGTGTGGAACGTGATCTATTTTCCCCTGTCACAGCGGATTGAAAATCGGTTGAAAACATAAATGAGGTTTCAGAATTTACACCTTTTCAGCCATCGAATGATTGCCGAAACTCTACTGTAAAACCAAACATAAACGGTAGCGAAGCATACGATGCACTCTGAAAACGAAACGTTTCTGTTCGTGGCTGCTAGAGTACAGTGAACAACTTCGATTAAGAATTGATTCAAAAATCAAATCTGTATATTTTTTCTTAAGCCATTAAATGACTACTAAAACTTCAGTGAAAAAACTATGCTTGGTGAAAAAGGCAAGCAAAGACGAATGCAAAGTACACATTTTGAAGAAGAAAACGTAATTTTTTCTTTCGTGCTGCAGCTCACTAGAAGACATTTTCAACAACCAAGCATAACATCAGAACCACAAAATTTTCTGCTATTACTGGAAGTTCAATGAAAGGTCTATTCTCGACGAAAAAACCACGAAAATGCGCGTCTAGCACGAGTGGTACACATAAGCCTGAAAAGGTTAAGTAGGAACATTTTTAATGGTGCACTTTATTTTCAAGATGGCTCCAAAACTGAGCTGCTACAGCAGAAATAAAACTATGTCTCATGAATATTATTTGAACCAGCATGTCACATGGGTCTGTCAATGGGCTCTTATGCAACCGATACAGTTGTTTCTACCTTGAGCAACTTCGTCAGTTGGGCAGACCCTTCATCTCTAATCAATTCCCTCGGCTTGCCACAGTCCCCTTACTTAGAGTAGGCAACGACATACGATTTAAACAATTGCCGTCAAGTGAAAAACCACTAGATTGGCAGTGATGCACTCCACTGCTTTTGGCTTGTATTTTGAAACATTATACCGTTGTTTGCGAGTGTTTTCTCAAGACCACACTCAATTTTTAAGACAATCTCATAATCATTATATGAGTCAACATGTCATGTTGTCTGTTGATGGCCTCTTACAAAGCTCGATACACGTGTTTCGCCACCCGCTCCCCTCCTCCGAATCCAGTGGAACTATGCTTCACATTCAAACATTTCTCGGGAACCAAAGCTTTTCCTTGAGACTTTTAGCAACATATCGATAGCTTAAGCCTCGCTAATTCCGGCGATGTATGTGGCTTTTGGGGGAACTTCTTTTTGCTCTTTAGCATTCAGAAAAAAATTGGGTTTCGCAAATTTGACACTGAAAAAGAACGGTGGCTTAGCGGACATGTTGCGAAATTTTATTCACATACGGGCAAAACACGGTGATTTGGCGTCGATGTTGCTCTGCCCGAAATTTACCATTCTGGCTGCCACAGCGCACTAAAAAGTCCTTTTCAAAGCAAAGCCTATTATTGGAATCGACGAGATTTGAGCTATCGAATGACTGCTAAAAATTAAAGGAAAAGCTTTGCTCAGCAAAGAGTATGTGGATGAGTAAGATAATTTTATTTATGCTGTTTAGGCGCAATAATGAAGCCATGGTGAATAGTACATGTCATTGTACATTGTGCCGTCACCACATTCGGCTCCCCCCTTGCTACGGTGCAGGACTTGAGTGGAGTGGGCCACTGACGAGAAGGGCGAGACCTCCGAAACACGCGCGTATGACTCTGTAATACCAAACGTCGGGTAAGGCTTTAGACATTCTTAAAGATTATATTTAATGTTTATTGCGAGGTTTTTGTGAAGAGTCGATACTTTCGATCAATCTTTGAAACGAGATTTCAGCTATTAGATAATTGTTAAAATTTAAAAAAAGCAAAAGGCGCGTCTTTCTCAAGGGAACGAAAAAGGTGCGAATAACGAAAATGTTCTGCATTTGCGAAACCCAGTCTTCTTTTGGCTGTTACAGAGCAGTAAGGAGTTTTTTTCAGATGGAATCATTGAGATTAGATCTATCCATTAGTTATTGGAAGTCTGAAGAAATAGCTTAGTTTAGAGAGAAATTCTTGATTGAGAAACAAAATTTCATTTTTGTCTTTCGAATATAATACTGGGGCCATTTTGAAAATAGAATACACCATTGGAAATCTCTTGATTTAAGCTAAAGAATATCCACTAGAGCTTCAGAAAAGTCTGAAAATTGCGCTCCTCCTGAGGTGTGGAAAAGGGTACGGATATCGGATAATTACCGAAAAGTTGATTCATTTGTGAAACTCCTCAGTTTTCAAATGTTTTCTTGGTGAGTTGTTATACACAACGATGCATTTACAATATTCATCTTGTGCCAATTAACCTTTCTATCCCACACTTCCACGAAATCACTTGAGAACGTCTTAGCCTTATACCTTATACTATCATCAAGACTGCAAGGAGATGAGACATCACGAGTATTTCGCAAGATACATAGAAACCACGAATCCTCTAGCAGCAATCGAAGCAACACGGGAAACTCAATAATAATTTTGATATAGTGCCTACTCGGCCATGTGTCTGCATTACTACAGCGAAAAGAAGCCAATGAACTTTTTTTGCTTACATGAAAAGCTGTTGTCGTCATCACTTCTGACAGCAGATATTCCTGCCGTGAATTCATTTGTTTAGTAATTTATATTCAAAACCATATTGTTTGCATTTTTCTCGGAGTTTCAAGCAACTAAAATTTGGAGTTACAAGTGAGGTTCTTCGGTGACAAGCATCAGTGAGACATCATGTTGAATTCTCATAAAATTCATAAATTATTCATAGAACTTTTTCCATAACGACGTCACCTTGTGCAAAGCAGCTAAGATGATGAATTGAAACACTATCCCAAATAGTGCAGGAAAAAAAACGAGAAAGGCACAAATCACTCGAATAGTCGACGTCGCCTTAACATCCATTGCGCCCACTTTTGATTCCCTTCGTTACCAGTTACTCTGCAAGTGTTCAAAGCAAAAAGTACAGTGTAATGATATCAGTAAAAAACGCTATAATTCGAACAATCTTAGAATCCACTGCAGACTGAAGATTTCTGTGGAGAGTGTGTGGTAATAAAATGAGGAAAATTGAATAGCGAAAAAAATCACTCAAAATAATGGAATAATGGCATATAACTCGAAGCGAATATTGAAACAATCAGAAATCATTGTAAAAAATGCGTTAACAAATGGCTGGAAGAGAAAGCCGCCAGTGAAATGTCTGAAAAGGTGCATCGGTGTATTCTAAGCTGAAATGAAGTTTTCCACAGGAGCAACTCTAATGTGACTCAGGAGCGCCAAGTGTTCATGCTGCGATTCAACACTTCTGCATAGTTCACACTCCTTCAGCTAACCCTATGAAAATATTTTGGCTAATATTAACGATGAAATTCAACTTCTGAACTCCACCCTTTTCGTTCTCCATAATTTTTTCAGGCTTTGCTGAATAGCAGCTGCGCAGCCTCACATATTGGTGTGATCCATAATTTCTTTGCCACTATTGCTTTGCTGAGTTTTTCTATATCAAATCGCGTTTCTGCCGAAAGGTTGTATGTTGAAGAAAGTTATAGTAGCTTGGGCAGACAAATGGGTATGGCCGTAAAGCCATCGTTCGCAATCTGATAAAATGGCCTAGCTTAAAGTGATGTAACAATGGACACGCGCTGAGCGACCACCCTACATTGCAAAGTCGGCACATCACATCTGAAAAGACTGAGCTAGATCACGTTAGCGTATCACCTCATAACCTTGATACTGTTACATCGGATCATCGTCTCTGGCGTGTTGAAGCAGCATCTGCTAGAGAAAAAAATCCAAGAACTACGATCAACTTAGAAATGACCACATCGACTTTTTTGGCCCCCAGCCTCATTATTTCTGAGAGAAGGCATCAATTCTCTACCCAATAAATCTTTGCATAATATTGATTACGGTGGTTATTATAGTACTGCTCAGTCAAGTTTTCAAATAATTGAGAATTAATTAACAAAGTTTCAAAACGCCTGAAGTTATGACATCGTCTGACACAGTCGATAAGAAAGAAGTGATTTTAGTTTATGTTGACTATGAAGTTAAGTCGAAGTGAATGCAGGTAGCGAGTAATTGTTGTTGAAACAGGGCCTTACATCAGTGTTTCGGAGGTATCGCCCTCCTTGGCAGTAATCCACGCCGCTCATCAAGCCCTACATTATAGGAAAAAGGGAGGCGTATGTGGTGACGGCACAGTGTACAATGACACTGGTCCATCATCACCTTTCAATTGGCTGGTAGAACAAAATTTATCCATGGCATCGGCTGTTTCTAAAACCTTGCAATAAACATTCAAAATAATTCCAAAAAAAAAACGAATGTTCAAAGCCTAAGCGAGGTTGGAGCACCAAGGCCACACACCGGTGGTTGCAACCTCAGCAGAACACTGTACTCAGCCTCAGTTTCTTTACAGAGGATTACTTAGCCTCAGGAGATCTGCTGAACGGAGGAAGGGTGCTACTGATGAGTCCCATTAGGACGAAACAGGTATCTGTATAGCACTAGACCTTACAGCTCAAAACATGTTATATCCTTATCAGAATATATCAATTTGAGCTGATCTATAAAAAGCAATAAATAAAAGGGGTATAATTCATTGTAATAGCTACGAGCTCGACTACCGGTCACCACAGTGTCAGGTAACTCCATCATCTGACTTGGATTGATTTATTACCTGGCGTCGATTCCTTTACAGAGGATTATTTAATCTCAGGGGATCGGCTGAACAGAGGGAGTGTGTTATTGATGAGCTTCACTAGGGCGAAATAAGTACCTGTATAACACTAATCCTAACAGCTCAAAACATTTTATATTCATATCTGTGTTCTTCGACAAACTTCTTGCAGTTTATAAATTTTATGTGTGGTAACTACAGAGGATGATATTGCGTAGAAACTGTCCTTTTACACACAACTTGTTTTGTTTTTCTTGGACACCGACGAGGGCTCTTCCTTATCTAAAGGCTGATTTGAGTTTCCATACGAATAAGGTGCTTTGATGTACTACGGAATGACGCGACACCATGGTTTTGAAGATACTTTATATTTGTTCTATGTGTTCAGCATCAGCATACGTTGTTTCGATAAGGTGCGCCTATCTTTTATGTGAGGAACGTGCTGAGTGCTGAAATGTTGCGAAACGGTCTTCATTCTCATTCGAACCTCCTTTTTCATATCTCTCATTTTTGCACTTATTCCCCATGAACCTTATCAATATGTCCCATAATTGAAATTTGAGCCAACATGTCATGTGGCCTGTTAGTGGGCTCTTGTACAACCCGATACATGTGTTTCAGCCTTGCAGCCTCGTCATTCGGGCAGGCTCTTCGCCTTGAATCAATCCTCTCGATGGCCCCTACTCCCCCTACAACGAAGTAGGCAACGGCGAACGTTGAATAATCGCCCTTAAGTGAAATATCACAAGATCGGCAATTTTTGACTGACTATTATTAGGCTGGTGTCATGAAGAAGAAGCACTTCTGGAGCTAATACCTTTCTTCACAACAGGTTCAAGTTCTTTTCACTGCAAACAGCATTGTAAGATACTATGGAAAACCATGGAAACACTAAGATATGTCAAGTAATGATTTATCATGAGAAAAGTTGGAAATTATAGGATAATCAGATCGATAAGATTTTCAACGACATAAGCTCAAACGTATGAATCTGTGTTAGTCAGGTACAGAAAAGTCTGCAACAAATCCTAGATAGATATCAACAACACCTATTCTCTTAATAATTCAAGGCCATCGGTTGGGATGAATGCCATCAGAAGCAGTTGTGGCGTGCAAATGAGAACAGTAATACAAGTGCAATAGAGAATTTAGGCAATGTTAATTAAAGGGAAGAGTGGTTCTAAAAGAAACCAATAGTAATCAGTGTCACCTGTACTCATAACTTGACCTAAAGCCTGAACTGTTGATGTACCTCGATTCCCTATAGACATACGGTCTTCTTATACTGCTACCAAACCATTTTTCGACTTTTCCAATTAGTGTTCAAATACTCTAGTATCTGACGGCTTCACAGGAAATGTTCGTCTTTCATCATCGCCAAGTCTTCCACAAAACCTTGAACTAGTGCTGTTTCTTGAACCACGATAAGATGTTGGAAGCGAGCATGCTCAATCTTTAGAGAGGAATTTGGTGGTGGACGAGTTGGATATGTAACTGTACCTAATACCGCTAATGAAGGCATTGGAGCCAAGTGATTATACAAACGCTCATCATAACTTCCCCTCAAACATTTCCACCTAGAGTTGATAGATGGTAATCGTCGAATGATTCTCGCCGCCTCAAGTTCACCGCTGATTTGTATGCTTATTCATGTTAAACCACTGCGTGATCTAGTTTTTATGTAGTGTTGAGAAAGCTGATACCATCCAACGTTTTAGTGGCAAACGGTGTACTTTCTACCTTCTCGTCTTCGAACACAGCCATTGCAAAACAATTCGAATTCGTAGCAAACGGTGTACTTTCTTCGTTTTCGAACACAGCCATAGCAAAACAATTTGAATTTTTCCGCTAATGTCACTTTTTCAGCTGGTTCAACCTTTGTGGATAACTCTTCTAGTAAGTCAGTCGTCATAGCAGTAAATTTACCAACATAGCATGTACGGTCATCATCATCACCGGCCTCAAGCTCGGGTAATCAAACCGACACTTGTCAATATGTTATTGGGGATTATAGTAAAAATATATTATGTTACTGTCGCAGATTACATGCTTATAAGTAGTCTACCAGCTTATTGTAACTGATTATTCACCCGTGATTAGCTGATGTAAGCAATAAGTCTCCTTTGACACAAAGTTGGAGACGTAAATAGTCAAACGAAGTGACTTGATCTCGCATGAGGTGACTATACAAAGTAAATGCTTGTATGACATATATAAGGTCTCCGGTAACCGGCAAAAAAAAGTGCTTTTCAAAAATGACAAGATTGTTGTCATATAATCGTCCTTGTTGGCCTGCGTGAGTCTTTTGAAAGATAACCACATGGTATACGATTTCGTCGGTCTTAGTAGGGTGCAAAGATTAGTTTTCAAAGAGAAGGGTTATTTGCTACAAAGTAGAGCAAGAGGCACTCATTACTGCGTATCACAGAATGCTTAATTAATCCTCTAACAACATCGTCTTGTGCAATTAAAGATCTGATCACTTAGTACTGTTGGTCACCTCATTCTTGGGGAAGTAAAAGATAGGAGATTGATATATGCTGGTCGTACGACCGTTCCCTTAACACTTGTGGACAACTACACAAGGTAGGTGATATGTTCTCATTCGACGACGTGCTACTGATCATTTTGCTTCGTACGAGAATTCATGACGTCATCTGGTGACACTTGATCTTCACCTTCGCCTCAGAAAAGTTGGCGATGATAAATGTAGTGAGCGACTGTGAGCAATCGACTCGAACAACAGTCTCTCGGAAAGACGAAGACGTCAAAACTTTAACCGAATGAAAATCTATGCAAGCCACGCGGTATCAACTAAGTTATAAAGAAAAGTATTACCGATTGTTTAATTGTCGACCTGGATAAAAGGGTAGACCTGGAGAAATCAGTAACAGTGATAGAGATGCTACCGTATACTCTAAGACGACAGCTTGCTCGCAATCGCTTGTATGAATGTCTATGAACAACTCAAAAGTGCATATTGTACCCTAACGGTCGAGACTGTGAATGCATGAGTGTAATTGTAGTTTTACCCGATCTCTTGCAGAACATGTGGCTACAAGTATATCGGTGAAACAGATAGGTCACTTCGACTTCGTAACTTCGCAGGCTTTCTGGATGAACATCATGAACTAAGTATGAATAACAGAGAAGAGCGCCCTGTGATCACACATGATATGGCACAGTATGCGAGACTGTTCTTTTGATGTGGAAAGTGCATTAGCAATTCACAAAATCTCCGCACCGTTAGTCTACACTTGCACAATTCAGTAGACGATCCACTAAAACCGCTGAGTATGTTGAAAAGCTACATTACGATCAACACAATTTTGATTCAAGTTCAATGATCATTTTGTTGAAGTAATGGAGATATTTGATGGACTAAATTGTGGGCAGCCTGATCTTTTGAGGCTTGATAAAAACAAGACCACCGAGATGGCAGCTGTAAGAATAAATTGTATTACAAAAGTCGCGTGTTTTGTTTACAATGAAAAGCCTGAGTAGTACTGAATAATGCTGAGATCAATGGATAGTCGGGTTTGGAAGGCTGAAAGTGTTCAAAATTTGTGGATTCATATTTGTTATCCTAGTAACACACTCTGGCAGGCAATAAGAATGCCCTGTGGAACGCCATAGTCAGGCTATCCTCTATTCTACGTCATTCAAGAAGAAGACGGAAAACGAATCGAATGCTGAAAGTACTGAAATCCGCACAACAAAACTAGTGATGTCGGGTCGTGGAAATAAGTAAAGAGAAAACATAGCTGTTATCACAATGGGCTTAACGCCGGAACCTTGGACATGTCATAAACTTGCGAGCTGAACGTCACTGTTAAAGTCATGTGGCGGGATTTCTCAGTCGCAATATAATTGATGTTACACTACCTCAGCGTCTCATCAAGACACTTGTTACGCTTGAAAGAATCAAAAAAGCTGCTTTCCAGTACTGTAAGGATAAACTTTTCAGAACTTCTATGATAATTATGAATCACACAAAAGAAAGCGAACCATGGAAATTAATCAACTCTGGAAATTTATCATTCTCACGGTGAAGTGAAACTTGTACACAAAGTCGCCCTTTTTGTATCAACAGCAAAAAAACTGAGGATTTACCGCCGAAATTCATTATTGATCAAGATCAAGAGCCAAATGGTCACCACATAATGCAAATCTTATTCACATAAAACACACTGATTAACTTCTATTAGAATCTTTATGTTGATTATGAGAAATTCAAAACTACTTAAGCCGAAGACAGCGTTCATTGCTCTCACTAATATTCATGCACCATTGTACTTCTTCAACTTTATTCAGATACTATGGTAACAGGTCTATTGTATTTACACGCCAATATATCCTTTCAAAATAATTGTATTTTGTACCTTATGATACAAAGGTATGTTTGAGCTTATTCAGGAAAGTATCTGAGAAATGTAAGATAATAGTACGTTCAATAAAATATCAATTTCCAGATGCACGATTCGTTGGTCACGTAAATTTTCCGGTTCATTCTGATTCGCAGAGGACACATGAAATCGACCTCATTAGTTGGAAAAGAATTTTCATAGTACTGTTAGTAGCCATTCGAAAGCTGAGACTTGCGGCTACAGTCCCACGTCGCCGGTTTTCGAAAACGACTTTTTATTGACGATACTACAGCAAGAGATTTCTTGGCTTCAGACACGCATACTTCTCGCCAGACAGAGCTCCTTCTTTGGATATCAGCAATATTCGGTAGAGTAATCGACTCTGACTCCAGCGCTGCGTTCGCATCCAAAAAGTACCTCTTTTTTTGGAACGCAGCACCTGAAATGAGTGCGTTCAGGGCCACTCTGGCCAATTCACATGCGTGTGTGTGAGGAGGCCATGTGAACTGCTGACGCGACACTTCTCACCCGTTTTTATGTACGCAAAATTGATGATTATCAAGTCATCAAACGTGACTGCCTCAACCAGCCACACACACACACGTGAACTGGACAGAGTGGCCTTTGTTCGCAGATTGGATTTCGCCTTATTTTACCTGCTGTATTTCAAAGTAGCGGTCTTTCCAGACTATATAAGCAGAGCGCTGGAATCAAACTCGATTATATTATCAAATGACCATTGATAGTCCACAAAAAGAGCTCTATTCGACAAGAAATATGCGAATCTGAGACGCACTTTGTGTGGAGATCACAGTGTTATATAAGAATATTATGAAAAAGCGGCGACATGGTGCTATAGCCTGAAGTCTAAGATTTTGAACGAGTACTAACATTTCTATGAAAAGTTACTCTCCGCCGAGGAGGTCAGCTTTTCATATGTCCCCTCGTAATCGGTAAGAACTAATTTTTCATTCTGCTACTCAAAACTTTGAATTGAACAACTATTCCTTGAATAAGAAAAGTAGTTAAGACAGATTAGATTTTGCGAAATGTAATTCTCATATTCCTGCTATTGAGAGACTACTTTGCTCATTTCTACAATTCAAGAACAGATGCTGCTGCTCCAAATAAAGTATCACGAAAAGTACTTGTGACGATGAGAGCAGGGAAACGCCTTTGCGTGGTATTCAGTAGCGCTATGTCCTTTTTAATTGCTCTTCATCAAAATGTCGCCAGTATGATTGCAAGTTGTGGAATGTTGTCATCACAGTCTTCCACTAATTCGCCGTTCTTGGTCAAAAGCTTACTTTCTAAGTTCTCAATCTTCGCTGATATATCACTCTTCGCTTTATACATCCCTTAGACTACGTTTTCTGTGGTTATATAGAACTGTATAAGCAGAGTCTTTTCCGAGTTGGCTGCATCTGATTACCACTCGGGACGAAGATTACACGACAACGCCTTTTCTAATGAACTTCCCAGTGGAGAATGCGTGGCAATGTTAGAAACTGCCAGTGTAATTGAGCACATTGTAGAGAATTTTCGAAACGAAACTAGTAGATGATAAACACTACCTTTATAGAATTTTGTCTACTGCCGAACCCCCTCTTCTCACGTCAATGGTAATATTTCTGTAGAGTGGCGATATTTTGGTCGTGTAATCATCATAGAGCAGGCACTATGTATCGAGTAAAGACACCCTGGTTGTCCTCTATAACCGCTTCTTCTTCCACTGAATTAAAGGCCTTCTTCAAATAATGAAAATGAGACAGAGATATAGTTTGCACTCTTGCGAAATTTCATTGAGTCTTGTGATTGTGTGGATGTGGTCTATGGTAATAAATCCTTTTCTGTCCCTTGTTTGTTCGCATGTTCTTTGTCCAGTGTTCTGTCAATCCTATTTAGGATGACTCGAGTGAACAGTTCATAGACAACGGACAGCAAGCAGATTGGGCGATAATTGCCTATGTCGTGAAGGTCTTCGTTTTCGAACAACAATACGGTCTTGCTGGTTTTCCATTGATTAGGGACCTTGCATTCTGACAGGTAGCGAGTGAAGAGCCGAGCCAGGGTGTTGATGAGAACTGGTGGCAGGTGCTTCAGGTGTTCTGGTATAATCCTGTCTGGACCGGGTGTTGTTCTGTTCTTCACCGACGATATAGCATGTCGGATTTCGGAGGGGAGGACCGGTGGGACGACATATTCGTCCTCTTTCAATTTATGTGACGGTAAGAGGACATGGCTACAAAGAAATCCAAGTGATGGTGGTGAATGATTTTCTCCATTGCCTTTTTCAAAGCTGTAAGCGTTACATCAAAGAAAACGAACTTGACGTTACACCGGTTCTTTTGCAATATTAGGCAGACTTTGTCATTGGTTAAGAGCAGAACAGAGCCTAATTCACACAGACCGGACTGGAGTACCATAGAACTTCCTGCCTGTTTTCATCAATACACTGGTTTGACTCTTCACACATTACCCGTAATATTGAAAAGCTCTTAAATACTGGTAATCCAGGAAGATTGGGTTACTGTTCAAAAAGGAGAACCATCACGACATTGGCAACGGCTCACCAGACGACTTGCTGTCCGTTGTCTGCAAAGTCCTCACTAGTTCATTTCAGAAAAAAAGGGGCAAAACATTGTTACAACGAAACAAATGCAAAATAAACAGAGTTTCGAGAAGGATTATTATCATAGAGCACATCCACTCAATCACAAGAATCCTTGAAGTTTGACAAGAGTTAGGGAAGCTTCCTGTCTCTTTTTCATCAAATTAAGAAACTCTCGATTTCCTAGAAATGAAAACAGTCATAGAGGTTTTGGACAGCCAAGCGTTCCTATTCAGTGCATAACAATCCTTCTTGGGTTATATGAAGATTTCTCTACCGAAATAGCGCTATTTCATAAGAATTCCATCATCGGCGTAAGAAGAGAGGATCAAGAGGGCGATAAAAAATTGACAGAACTATTCACTGCCGCCGTCCAAAATGTTATGAGAACATCAGAATGGGACAGATGAAGGTGAAAATAGATAGTCAACAATTACAGCACCTTTGCTTCGCTCATGAATGTCCTTATAACACTAAATATCAGCCAGGCGGTACCAATGTTGACCGATTTTGGCAACAATTGTAGAAGGATTGGTCTCCGACTCAATCTAATGGAAACGACTTTTATGAGAATCGGAATGCATTCTAATGCCCTTTTCAACTCAGTGAATCAAATGTTTCCGAATGCGTCAGTTGCGTCTATTAAGGTCGGATTTCAGCAGAAAGAACAGAAAGACGAGCGGCTCAAGAAGCAGTCAAAAAGTTTGATATGTAGTGGAGAGAACGAAGAACGTCCAACTTCGTGTCCACTTTTTCGATTGAACGTTCATCTCTCTCTTAACATATGCATCAGAAAATCATGCTCCAATGTCACCGACATAGTTAGTGCTGCATGTTACAAGAAACAGTTCTTCTGTAGTGTTAGGAACAGCATGAAATGAGTGGCCTGGTCTTGTCTCAGCCAAGCCAATGATATAGTATCTTATCATTCTTCCCCGCAACATTAAATACAGAAGAGCCGTATACAGTATACAAGTCTCCTAGATCCATATCGTCTTCCTACTCCAAATCCATTTTCCAGCCCAGTGGCATACTGAAATTATAACAGCCTTCCCGTATTCGTCCTAGTTAGCGCTGCTGTATCGGAGAATGCTCTAGGCTCACAGGAATGACATGTAAATTTTCACAATGTTTAGCATTTTTACTTAGCTTATAGCTTGCAAAGCTTTAAACGTGGACACTAAGTACTCACGGGCAGTTTTCCAGCGCCTTCCGGAAGGAGAGGTGAAAGCTAATTTGTTGGAGACTACGCCTATTCACCTTTCATATATCTCCCACTTGCTTGATTGCAGGTGTCTGGCTATTTGTACTCGTAGAAAAGAATGTATTCCTGTTTGATCCTACAGAAGATGGAATTTTTGCCTTGAACCCACTCTGCGTTTCGGATGAAGTACTTAGCTTAATTTGATTTGTGTTGAATTTTTTTATCCACTACCCAAAGATGAAGCAGATGTCGCGTGCTCTAACGACTAATTAAGCGGAAATTTCATACGGATCGTTTAAAGTGCTTTCTTGATACCATGTTCAACTTTCAAAATGTTTGATAATCATCTTTAAAATTTCTAGCGTTTTCACTGTATTTTTCGCAGTGTTATGATTATTCATAAATCATAGGAGAATTGCATAGTGAGCAAAAACGCGGCCTCAGGCGGGAGTCGAACCCGCGTTTCATCCTGTCGGAGAAGCGTGCTTTATAAACCCAGTTGAGCTGACAGCCATTGTGATAACTGATTTTCGAAATTTCTAGCATTTTTCCTGCATGTTCGCAGTGTTATGATTATTCTATATTCCTAAGTGAATTGAGTGGTGTAGTGGCAGAGCACGCGTTCCCGGATCGAATGAAGCGCGGGTTCGATTCTCGCCTGAGGCCGCGTTTGTGCTCACTACTCAGTTTTCTTATGAACATATGAATAATCATAACACTGCGGGAAATACAGAACAAATGCGAGAAACTTCGCATATTACTTCTCACAATGGCTG
The DNA here is from genome assembly GCA_019055375.1 of Parelaphostrongylus tenuis. Classification (NCBI taxonomy): domain Eukaryota; kingdom Metazoa; phylum Nematoda; class Chromadorea; order Rhabditida; family Metastrongylidae; genus Parelaphostrongylus; species Parelaphostrongylus tenuis. Next base: position 56,349 of record JAHQIW010000788.1, on the reverse strand, counting down.
TCCGCTCAACTGGGCTTATGAAGCGAAATTGCATACCCGACCAAACCTGTTAAGTGCTAATGGCTGATAGCTAACAAAGAGATGTTGAAGAATTAGTGATGGGGCAAATATGCCTCGGTAGTGCAGTGATAGAGCACGCGTCCCCGGATAGGATGAAACGTTGGCTCGATTCCCGCCTGAGGCCGCGCTTTTGCTCTCCACTCAATTCTCTTAGGAATTACTCTTGAGCCATGCACCTGCTTGGTTGTGAGCACCTATACAATCCAATACACATGTTCCGGCCTTGGCAGCCTTGACTGTTGGGCAGAGGCCTTCGTTTTAGCCAATCCTCTTTTCGGAAACCAACCCCTAACATAGAGAAGGCGCAGACGTACTATTTACACGTGCCATCAAATGAAGGAAATCACTAAAATACAGTGTTGCACACTCGAATGCTCTTAGCTGGTATTTGTGAGATGCCATGCTATTTGTTTCAAGTTCGAGTAAAATATTACGTCTGTGCCTTCTCGAAGTGAAGGGTTGGACTCCCATAAGAAGATTGGCTAAGAACCCTTGCACAGAAAAAGCGCAGACGTACTATTTACAAATGCTATGAAGTTGAAAAAATAATTATGAAATGGCAGTGTTTTTCTCCATGAGGACTGGGTAAGGTGAAAAGCAGTGACCAACTGAAGAGGCTGCTAACACTGAAACGCGTGTATTGGGCTGTATAAGTGCCCATAACAGAGAAAATGCACGGCTCAAGAAATGATTATCAGATATTAAGTGAAAATTCTTACAAGGGATTACGCGATCATCTTACACAAATGTTCGTTAATCTGCTGAAAGTTAGTTCTATGGGCGATCTGAAGTGAAGAGAATTAAAACTGAGATAACTTACCTAATGAGTGAGTAAGCTTCCAAAGTGTGAGAAATCTTATCTATTATCTATTTTGTGTGTGATGTGTATGTGTATGTGTATGTGTGTGTGTGTGTGTGTGTGTGTGTGTGTGTGTGTGTGTGTGTGTGGGTGTGTGTGTGTGTGTGTGTGTGTGTGGGTGTGTGTGTGTGTGTGTGTGTGGTGTGTGTGTGTGTGTGTGTGTGTGGTGTGTGTGTGTGGTGTGGTGTGTGTAGTGTGTGTGTGTGTGTGTGTGTGTGTGTGTGTGTGTGATGTGTGTGTGTGTGTGTGTGTGTGTGTGTGTGTGTGTGTTGTGTGTGTGTGTGTGTGTGTGTGGTGTGTGTGTGTGTGGTGTGTGTGTGTGTGTGTGTGTGTGTGTGTGTGTGTGTGTGTGTGTGTGTGTGTGTGTGTGTGTGTGGTGTGTGTGTGTGTGTGTGTGTGTGTGTGTGTGTGTGTGTGTGTGTGTGTGTGTGTGTGTGTGTGTGTGTGTGTGTGGTGTGTGTGTGTGTGTGTGGTGTGTGTGTGTGTGTGTGTGTGTGTGTGTGTGTGTGTGTGGTGTGTGTGTGTGTGTGTGTGTGTGTGTGTGTGTGTGTGTGTGTGTGTGTGTGTGTGTGTGTGTGTGTGTGTGTGTGTGTGTGTGTGTGGTGTCAGCAATCTCCGTAAACTTACTAAATCTTCATTATATGATTAGATACAGCATGATGCGTTTAGACTTCAAAAGAGTGAAATCGCCAAAACGCCAGCCATCGCTCTCAAAGAGGGATACCAGACTTTCCCAGTCTTCGATAGGGACTGTTTATAGCTTAGTTTTAAATGTTCATAGTGAGATTCAAAAAAAAACCGGGCCTTCCAACTTTTTGACACAAAATTACTCTGTGATAAAGAAAGGTAAAGAAAGGTGTAAAATTGATTCCTAACTAGAATCAGTTGCATTCATTGTGCATGCATCATCTGACCAGCATCACATGGCCCAGATCAAAGTACTATTGAAGCTTATATACTTGGATACCTGAATCTTAGATAATTGGTCCGTCTTCACAAATTGTGCGGATCACAGCATATTTTCCACTTTTTTCTTAATCTCCCGCGATTGTGGTTTATGATAGCGGTTTGATTCAAGCATAGCGGCCAGCACGAGTTTTAAATTGTGATCTACAAGGCATCGGTAACTGCAAATACAGCTGATTACATTTTTAGAGAGCATGTCCGCCCAAAATGTAGGTGCTCATCCTCGGAAACGGGTTTATTCTTACAGAGTCCATTTTCCAGTTCGTTTCGTTTATTTGTCCTCTGATCTTCTTACTGTTTGATCTCCCTATGTGTGTTTTGCCATCGAGGCAAATTAGTCTGGATCTTAAAATAAGATAGGCTTTGAAGATCTGTGCGTGGGCCGGCTGAATGTGAGTGTTGACTAAATTTCAAAGAAAACATTTAAGCGCTATGTGAATTATTCGCAGTAATCTCGACGTGTTCGAAAAAGTATCAGACTACGTCTTTCTTGCATAACAGAACGTTGGGAAGACTGTTGAATAAAAAAGTGAGCACAGAGTTTGAGGCCCGCTATCTGGTTGATGGCTTCTTTGAGTGACACGAATGCGAACTATGCTGCTGTCCTTCTCGCGTTTAGTTCCTCCTTCAGTTATTCGCCATGTTCAATCAACATCCATTGTACACAAACGACGTGGTCTCCTTAATCAGAATACCATCCAATTTGGTTTGCTCGCGTTCACACCATGGTTTCTGCATGAACTGTGCCTTCGTCCTGTTCATGCGTATCCCAATCTCTTCTACCGTCTCCGTCTCACCGAGTTCCTTATGTTCTCTTCTTCACTGATCCTTTCGAGAAAATGACGACGTCGTTCGGAGGTTTGATAGGAATTTGTCATTAACACGTATGCCTTTTTCGTCCCAATTGAACCACTTCATCATCTAATAAAATATGATGGTAAACAGCTTTGACGATACAGTATCGTCTTGTTAACTCTGTGGTGGGTGTGGCGAAGACGCGACGGTAGAACCGTATTTCCGTGCTGCACTTTCTATAGCAGTCTGCTAATGTTCGTATGTGCGACGGGTCCCTAACTGGATCGACGAGCGCTCACGGGATTGCATTCACTTCGACAGTCAAACGTTTTTTATAGACGATAGAGGTTAGAACAGAGAGAATACGGTATTCCTGATAGACTACAGTGATCCATGGCATAGTCTGGATGTAGTCCATGCAACAGAATCTTTTACAGAATTCTACTTGTTCAACTGGTTGTGCCTCATCTAAATCTTCGATATGTGCAAAAAGACGATAATTAGTGGAGACCCTGTAGAGTACAATAAAAAAAAATTAGGCGTTAATTACGAAGACCCTCCATTTACCTTTTTTGTGGTAGATGTCTATGCACGATGCCCTCGGCTGGTTCGCGATTTTTTTTCTTCTGGAGATAAGATGTCATATGTGCTGCAAGAAGTAGAAGCATATTATAACCTCCAGCTTTCAGAAAGGCTGATGTTATCGGGTCCCGAACTGTGCCTTTTTTATGCTTTCTATCAGAACTCGAACTTCACAAGGCAAATCTCCAGTGGTTTTCTCCAGTAGGTTGAGGAATCCGAGACAGGGATGGTGGAACGGAAAAGATTTGCTCAAAATTTTTCTTTATTGATTCCATATCATGGCGGAAGGTTTTCGTAGTCCCATTTCGGCTCATCAACACTGGCAGCGAAACACTACACTAACACACAGATTTGAAGGCATTTTTCAGACTAGTCTTTTATGTGTTTCTTCCAACAGTTTTTCTGCCTCTGCGGGTATAGATCCTTTTGCAAAGCTCTTCTCAAGCTAGCGTTTATTATCAGCCAAGCTTAATGTGTCTCATAAGGATCAAGTCTCAGCGTCCTTCGCTCTTCGAGCCACTTCTTCGTGATGCAAGAGATACGATCAGGCCTTCTGAATTGAGTAAATGAAGACAAGTCGGCACGCTCTTCGTGTCCATCGACATGCAGCTCCTAGTCTTCTGTCGAATCATTTTCAATCTGCTAATTATGGTGGCAAAAGATTTTGTTTAAAATGTTTTTGTAGCAAGCAGCTTAACGATCTCTTCTTGGTCGATAGTGTGAATTCTTTTTCAGCTTACAGACGAATCGTATCTTTGCTAGAAGAAAGCGGTGATCGAAGCCAGTATAGAATTATGGGACTACAGATGTGTCAATTAGGCGCCATCTTCGGTTTGTTCGTGTATAATCAATTTTCGCATGCATCACAGCTTTAGAAGACTCCAATTTCTAGCGTCGGTGATCTTCCTTTTGGAAAGTGAATTTTTCCAGTCCTGTTTTCGCTCTCGTTGGCCATTTCTTATTTGGCATTGAAGTTTCCGACAACAGATTTATAATACGAGTTATAATTGTGGATAACTTCACTCGGCTGATGATGAAACGCATCCAGTTCGCGATCATCAGCTGCATGAGTTGGTGAATAAGAGTTGATGATGCTGATGTTTCTAGTGCGCTTTAGCTATAGCCGAAGGATGCTATGCGAGAGTGGACGTATGTTGGTCTTAAGTCCTTCGCATTTTCAGCAGATCCGGTAGCAGTGACATCCTGAGTATCCCGTGATTTTGTAGCCTCTCAGCGTTCGTTTCACCTCCTGACGTCCTAAAGGACAGATTTCAGTGCGAGGTTACTGAGCCTGGCCTAATGCTGGTTGTGGAAAATGATCCTTTTTGGATTTGTGACTATACCTTGCAAGGGCTATTTCGAGTTTTCACAATGTCGATTCAAACGAATTACTTTTCGGAGGCGGATTTTTTATTTGGAATTCCTACCACATAATTTGGAGATGGCGTTAAACGCGAATTCACACAGTAAAAGGTAGAAATGAAAAAGTTAATCGGCCGTGAACGGTTGATGTATAAGTTGATGCATTTTCAGCGAGGACCCTTATCTGGAGTCAACTTGGGTAATCATTGCTAATGTTATGATTACCTTAGTTTATCATAAGTACTTTATTGGCAGGAAAGACTTTATTATTTGCATGCTGTGGGCGCGATACATTGAATCTTTATTTATCAAGGTTCACTCCACACAAAACACATATTTTCATGATAGATTGCACTATAACAGATCAATCGAAAATTATCAAGTACTGTGATATGAACATGCAATATGACCGTCGAGACATTAACTTACACGAAGCCTGCAAATGAGAGGAAGTATCTACTAAAATTGCCTAGGCAGTCCCCATTCCATGTTTTCTAGCATCGTCGTTTCTAACAAATTGTGTAAACTGCTATAAAAAAACTAGAATAACACATTATAGTTGGTTGCTCTTCCGCGCGGAAAAGCTAAAAAGTTAAAGATCGTGGCCTTTGTTCGTCTCCGACAGCTTCTTTAAAGCCATCAAGTTTTTCTTGGCAGAGCGGCGCTGATCTGCTCTTTTCTGCTTTTTGTTTGCCATGCTTTCTTAACTTCTTTATTATATGTTGGCATGATCATAATGGTCGGTGTGGTAGTATTTTGAAACACATTACGTGCAAGTTTTCGCACATCCCTATTGAAGAAGAACAACATGACTGGGGAAGATATGCTGTTCGCAATTATGACAAGGTTTTCGCAAGCGACAATGTAGAAACGTGGATATCCACTTATGCCAATGATTGGAACTGTGTTGAACATCACCATTTCAAGAATGCACAACGCACTGGTTGTAGTCGTCTGAAATTCGAACGAGTAAAGCTGTAATTTAATCATGTTAAGCACATATATTCACAATATTTAGAATGGATAAAGCATTCATCACAAAGGATATGTCAGAGAAATAGAGGAAGACAGTCAAAATTTGAAAAACTGAATTTTTGTACAAGTATACCAGTTTCTTGTGCATGTTGCAAATAATGTCTTAATGAACAGAATATTTTGCATTTCTTAAGAAATGAAGAAAGTGTTGGACAAAAAACTACTCTGCACTTTGATATTATAGAGAACACACCCTACTTTTCACTAAAGCCATACGTGATGGTATTTGTATATTGCAGGTAACTCGTGTAGTGTATTACCAGATCATATCCCTTGTACTATTTTGATCTAAGGCCCTCGGTATAACAGCATTTTCATGCACTTATTCCATAGGTATCCAGCCATGATCTAGTCACTAAACGTTCTATTATCTTTCTATATAATGTTCACTGAGGGTTACTGGGTAACATTTGCTTATTTTCGAATTGTCGATGGAAATTCGCTTTCTTTGATAAATCTCTCAGGCTTCAATGCAAGTTTAGTGATTATTAGATGCGAATGTATGGGTGCTATTTAGGTATGTGCAAGTCACCACGCGCGGCTACTTTTTTTGCTTCTGAGTATTGAATCGAAAGAGAGGGTCACGCTCAGAGTCGTCGCACCTGCCCTGAGACAGCGCATAAGGCCGCCAGCTTGAGATATCGTAGTGTTCGCCTGCTCAACTATTTCCGTTCAATCTTTCACTGAAGAGCAAGGTGTGACTGATTCTAACAAAAAGTTCTCATCGTCTTCATTATGGGCGGGAGCCAATATTTGATTTCCATGTCATCTCTGTATGGTTCTAATTCTGCAGTAGTGTTATTGCTGTAATAATTACGTGATAGTTTAGTCAATCAGGTCCGGAGTTAACACTATTACACGTATTTGTGGTGGCGATTGGCAAGAAGTCGATCATGCTGTGCTAAACAATCTGACGCTTTTGTCTAATACTCATCAGCAAAAAACACTTAGCAGTCGAAACAGGACTTTCTCTTGAGTCAAACCATGTAGACGGTTCAAACAAATTTCTAACAAGTACACAAAAAGACGTCTAAATAACTTATTAGGATTTCTTTTCAACTAATTAATGTTTGCGGCAGCTTGAACAATAAGAAAAAGTGATTGACGCTTGACGTCTCCGTAGTTTTTAGTGTTCCTGTTTCTTTGGACGGCCTGCACTTTGATCCATTGCATAAATTGTTAGTTTTTTAGGAAGAAGGATAAATTCCTGATGTTGTAGGAACTTGAGAGGCTCGAAATACGACGATATTGTAAGAACCAAAAACAATGTCCCAATCTCTGCATGGCTGCATATCCTACTGTCTACTAGCTTACTTTGTCCACTTATTGGCTTGGAAATATTCTACAAAAATTATGCGTTTGTTTTTTCTATTTTTATGTTCGCACATAGATGTAAACAATAAACGATTAGAATTCAAAAAACGAGCCAGTTCAAGTCAGAATACAGATCACTGAACTCATTGGAGTGAAGATTTTATCTGTATTTAGAAGTGCAAAAAAGAGCTCTCTTGCTATCGATTCCCCTTACACAGCGTCTGCATCATAACAATAGGTCGATGGCAAAATTGTAGCAAGAGTTCTGTGCAACAAGTCATTAAACCATCATAATGAGTTACATATTGCTTATATCAACAACCCGAGCTCTCTCTATCTACAATGTCTTCTTCAAAATCCACCTGTCCTACTATTTCGAGGAAGGGAAGGGATCTTTTGGCTTTTTCAAGTGATCTTGGAGGTTGAAAAGCCCGTTAAAGCGAAACACCTACTCCTGATAAAATACTGGTATATTGCGAATGATAATTCGTAGAATGTTTTACGAAGGGAGTGAGTCACTTGCAATAAAATTCTGATAACATTGTTACTTTGCTTGACCCTTCTATGTTGTGGCCACAAATCTTAACCCTTTTTTAGAAACGTGATTCAAAAATCATAACAGAATCTATGAAAAGCGACACAATTGGGACATAATAATACAATAGTACCTTTTGTCACCCATTTATCGCTAACCTTTATAAAAGGCTTTTTCCCAACGTTTTTACCCATTTATCTCTATACGTGATGTTTCCCTCGTGGGAAGTGCGCAGTGCACCAGGATTCCCTATTTCACTCCTGGATTTGTCATTATCACGGCTATCTTCTTCATCTAGCCGAATTTCAACTTTGTTCTGGTCCACTGCGACACTGATCGTCTATGACAGTATAGATAATGCGAAATCGTTTGAAATCGTTAGTCCCCTATAGTTATACATCCCAGAATTTTTAGATATTCTCAAACATTGTACTGAGCCTCCTTATTTGCTCAATTATGGGTAGCTGACCACAGAGGGTTGAAACATAGCGGAGAGGAAGGTAAAAGCAAAGCCATTAGTTGATATGGTGGCGAACATTGAGCTTCCGAAATAGGTGAATTGCTTTTTATAGTACATTTGAGGTTACGAGTTTGGCCTGCATCCCATTAATTTTGTTTGTAATGCTTATTATTTTCAAAACCTCGTTCTTGTATTTTTTAGCTTACGAAAAAGATAGGAAGAAAGCAAAACTTTATATTTTAAGCAGGGCAAAAATTTCATATTTACTTGCCTGTATCAAAAATGATGTCTCTCTTTTCAACACCCCATCAGCAATATTTTGTTGATATGTCCTTAATCTTATGTAGATTATGAGGTATATCAAACACATCAGGGCTGCTTCGATTACGTATTGATAGTTCAAAAACTGAAAAAGAATGTTACTTATTGTTATCCAATTGAGTGTTGAAACGTGTTGAGACAACAAGAAAAAATCTGTGAGGATCTTTGTCTAAACGTATTAAGAAGATCAAAACTGCTCTATGGGCCGATTGTGAAATGCAGGTATCAAAAACCAAATACGCAAAATGTGGGTAATTAGCACGTATGCGATAACATAATCTCTATATTAGTGGACACTTAATAAGTAGTGGCCTCTTTCATCATTGAATCAACATTCAGTAAATGTGAGTTTATTTTAGCACATCAAAAACTGTCAGAATAAGCGAACCTTGCCTAGTAAACAGATGTTTTCTGCATTTACAAGATAAGATTGTGAAAACTGAGAGGCGACGGACTATCGTTCCTCTGGTTTTGCTCTGCAAAAGTCATAACACGGAAATCGAAGCAAATGAACAATGAAGATTCTATCGACCGCGACCCAACGGCATTTCTCGGTCTGTCGATTATACCCGCAGCTGTTGCCCTTGATAGTCTCTCTTGAATAAATAGAGATTTCACGATCCAAATTCATCGGTTTTATATGGCCGGTGGAGAGTTCAGGAAATGATTTACTTTCATATGAGATCCGCAATAAATTCATTGATCGCATTTTTAGGTGATCTTGTTAAGATAAAAACTACATGTAGGGTTCAGAGGTTGGCTGCTTGGCCATTTATAATCAGTAAATGACAAAGAGGAGTACATATGGCGCCTGGTCGCAGACTTGTTTGGGAGGATAAGCAGCACTGACTCTATACACGGGAGACAGTGCGAGTCAATCTAAAGGCCAGATATGCATTCAGTCACTTTGAACGAAGTTGAAAATTGAAGGCGAATGCATGACGCATCTCTCGGGGATTGATCGGAGCCGATAGCTTTATCCTTTGCATAACAAAAGTTTCCATTAGTGCTTATGAGTTATGCAGCATGATACTAAAATTTGCAACAATATTCTCACCTATTGTCTCGAGCGTAATCATTACCATGCAGCAGTTGTGCGGAATCCACGTGTTTGCTAACAGGACAATTGCAATTCATGCTTATTATCACGTCTTATGATGAGCCCTTCTATACAAGTTATTTGCTGTCTAAGTCGCGTGTTTCCAAATGTAATTAAGAGCGATTCTCCACAACGACGTCAGTAGCAAACACTGGAGACATTGTGGATCAGTATAAACCATTTGTAAAAGATCAGTTGTGCTTAGGAACTCATACTAAAAATGAGAAGAGCTGTTCCCCTTTTTGTGATTCTAATCGATGAAAGTTATAAAATAACGTTCTAGAACATTGAAAACTTGAGATTATGCCAGCAGTGCTGTATAGCATTTCTGAACTAGTTTGGTACTATATAACGTTAATATACTTCGCGCTCTATTAATTCAGATGCAATAGTTTTGGAATGAAATTCTATATAATAGCCATAAAAATCTTAGTGGGAAGCGATACAGATACAAGTAGCCTTCTGCACTGATTCTCTGATCAAATTTTCCACTGTGGAATTCTACAATCAGGATTACCTAAGCAAAGGCTTCATCTCTGAGCTTAATAAAACACACACAAAAGTGATATTCAGGATTTGACATGTGCAAGAGATTGTAATAATGTGCAGAACAGTAACGCAATTCGTTTCATGCTAGTCTGTTCCTAGTCATAAATTGCGTTAGTGCGTGAGTGGCATGTGAGAGTACATGGCCATGGCTATACAACAAGTTTCCTTACGCGTTTTTGATACGACTACCACTTAACGAAAACGAGATCATGAAACGCTTTTTTCACATTTCCTGTTATTATCTGTTATATACTGTGCAGGTCGTAGCAGTTCTTGCATTCGAATTGTTTTGTCGCAGTTACTCCACACCGAAACCTATGATCATCTCGCATGCTGTTTCGGGTTCTGCTTAGGAATTTCATCTTATTCTTCTATGTCGTAGTAGTCCGGTTAACCCCAATTTTTTTGCAGTTCTGGAGAGAACGGTTCAAAGCGTTTCCATGTGATTGTAAGAAACCACTGGGTGGGGAGTCAATCTGTGTTTTGCTTTCTGATGCTTCCTGATAGCTGCACTACCAAATACTTCGCTATCTCTTGTCCAGGTGGAAAGATTGTAAGAATATGGTGGATCAATTATGAAGTCAAAGGCTGACCAAGAGACAGTTTTTGAAGTGAATATCAGTTTTAACCTACTGTATAATTTATTTTCAACGGCAGTGTACGATCTGAAATTTAACAACAAGAGTTTTGGGAAACGAGCAAGACTTGCAAACAGATGTATGTGTAGTGGATTCAAACCACGACTGTACCTTCCCGCGCAAAGCGATGTCGCACTGGAGGAAAGCTCTGTGTGTCTTTTCCGCAAGTTTCGGGCCAGCTCATAATTCAAAATTCTTGTAGTTATAATTTCTAGGCAGATCTTTTTTGAGCATAGGGACGCATCGGTTGGTGTTAACGTGTAAAATGCGCATTAATTTGATACCATGTGATGCAAACTGAGCTTTTCAACGTTCAATGATTGTCAGACTGCTGGCAGACTCGTTTGGGGAATCGTCATAGGAGACGCACGAGAAGGCCGGGTGGTGTATAGCAAGAATACGGAAACTACCTAGTAGAGTCTTCCTTAAATTCGGAGAGAAACAAGTGTTCAGCAATGGCGAAATGGACAATTCTTCAAGTGCTCATCGATCATACAGAAATATGACGTCGGGAATAATGTTTAATAATGACCCCAGTTTGAAAGGCGATGGAATGAACACAAATATGTGTTTTCTGCCACGCAACTATTTGAAGACGAAGTCTCTTCATTTTAATCGTAATTTCGAATGCTTTTCCCATCTTATTCATAGTGAAACAACATTTGTTTTTTTACCTCATCGAAATGGGACCCTTTAGCTTTCTGCTCCGCACAATTCCGCCAGATATAAAACTCTAAAAGAATATGTTATTATGAACTATTTCTAATATCTCATGAGTTTACCAAAAAAGCTTCCGCAAAGCAATGCAGTGTAACTCGCTATTAACAGTTTCTGATGAAATTTCTAGGCTGGTGCAGATGTAATTGCGGGTTCACACAGTGCTGAAATCACATTCACTCTTATAATTTGACTGCAATTAGCGAAAATGATAGGATGACCAACGTTGGATTTATAGTGTAGTTTTGAGGAGATCAGCTTCTATGATTGTTTTTCACACTGCATGTGATTCGAAGGATTTGTCATCTATATTCACTTACTTTGATACTTGGACGGTCCGTTTTCACGAATTGTGCGGAGTTTAGCACGTTTTCCATTCGTCTCTTCTTCTGGCAATAGTCGTCCATGGTGGTTGTTTCATTCGAACATGGCTGCCGGTGCGAGTTTTGTACCGCGACCTGTAACGCGTCGGGAACTGCGAATACAGCTTATTAAATTCTCTAACGAACAAGTACGCCCAATGTGTCGGTGATCGTCTTCGCGGATAAATGTATTCTCGTGGAGTTCACTCTCTAGTCCGTTTCGTCCATCTGTCGTCTGATCTTCTTACTATATTACCGGCCCATCTGTGTTTCGCTATCGGTGTGAAATCTTCTGGATCGCGACCATAAGATAGGTATCGAAGATCGAGCTGCGCAAGCCGAATAGACGTTGTAAGTGCCGACTACTCAGAAGGCATCGTTCGAGCGCTCTGTAAGTTGTTCACAGTAGTCCTGGCGTAGTCAAGGTATAGCCCACGTCTCTGCCGCGTAACAGAGCGTTAAAAAGATTGCCGAATCAAAATAATGAGAGCGAATTTTGGGGCCCTCTATGTGATCGGCGGTGTCTCTGAGAGGCCAAATGCGACCCATACTGCTCTCCTTCATCTGTCTAGTTCCTCTTTGATGTTGTTCGCCACGTTCACTGAACATTTAAAATACACTTACAAGATGGTTTTCTTGGTAAGAGAACCATACAGTTCGATTTGATCACCTTTGCACCAAGGATTACTCATGAACTAGGCCTTCGTCTTGTCTCTGCATAGCCCATTATTTTTTCCAGCATTTATTTTGTCATTAATGTATTGCTAAAATCCCTCGTCTTACAAAACTTTCTACACCACGCTGCAGTGAATGTTTGCTGGCAGCTCCTGAGAAAAATGCGTTGTTGATATTGTGGGTTGTCTCTGCTGCTTAATGATTCACATTGAATTCACAATCCGCAACCTTAATTACTTTCGCACCAACAAACCGTTCTCTCATGGTCTAAAATGGATATCAAATATATAGCAAGTGATACGTCATTAGCAGCAAACAACAATGTCAAATGACGAATTCAGCAATGCATGAGGCGCAATTACATTTTCACCGGACTGATAGGATTGCTAATCCTTTTGGAAATCGTTTGTGTAAACAATAGGCCAAACTCCTTTGAACTGTATATGCCCTTACCTTCTATGGAAAATAATTTTTCGCATCCAGAAAGTTCGTTAAATGTCACGGTAGAGAAGGTATAGATCCACACGACGCCAGACATTCTGGTTTAAGAAAATAAATAAAGAATTACACTTGGCTTCTTAACGAAAGGCTGAACAAAAACTTACATCAGTGTGTTTTTTGCTGAAAAAAGGAAGTCGTTGATCTTTGGAAACACAAATATAGTCAGCCTGTTGATCGTGAGCAGAAATGTGAGATGAAGCATTGCTGCGTATGTCACACTATCAAGGTATATAGGCACCTTATATAGTATTAAGCCTTCTCCCATGTACTAAAGTATTGAGTAAAATAACTTCCCAGAATTTGGGCCCAGCTTATTGATTGGCCACGTGAATGGAACCATTTGCTGGAAGTAATCTTAACTAATCTCAGCTGAATTTGCTACTATATCAGATAAGATTGGCTGGTGTTGCCTATCTAAGATGGGATTTCACGAAAACGACGAACGGCAATCAATTTCGCCTGGCAATAAAGTAATCTTTGGTAAGTGTTGTGCTACACCTCTTGCAACATCCGCACCTCCTGCAATAAAAACGATCCTTTTTTTTCCTTTCGGGACTCCGTGCACCACATATGTATCACTGATCGCCGTGCCGCACGGCGGATGGTCGGGATAGGAGTGCTGCGTTAGAAATATAAAATTTTGTTCAGTAAGTTGAAGTTCTGAGAAGAGATTACCATCATTAAATAATGGAATATCACATAGACAAAATCCTATGAAGTAAAGAACGCCCATATGTCAAAAAATCTCTTGTTTTATCGATAATTCAACATCCTTTCGAAAAACAATATAACTTCAACTTTCATACACCATTTTTCTTTTTATTTACACTTTTTATAATCAATTTACACTCCAGATTATACACAAACATATACTAGGCTTGGTCCTTGGAAAGGTCTTCTGAGTATGTCATAATAAAACTACAAAGATAACGTTCCGCCTTCAGAATGTGTTGTTACATTTCGCAGCGGTTTACTTAGTATTATGTGATAGAATTTTGATTCTCAGTAAACTTTGTTGCGACCAAGGTTTAGTATATTTAAGGGAAACGCTATTTACTTATTTATGGAATGAACGCCCAGATGTCTCAGAAATCTCTACTTATCATTACGATTTGGTGTAGAGGTGTCTTCCTTCATCCAATATATCTGCTAAGCTTCTCCGTTGAGCTCAGCTCAGCACAGCACCTTGCGCTATACTGCAGCCCTGTTGTGGGTCGCAACCTGCACTTGCGTATGTCATCGTATTGCAGGTGTATTCTCATTCAGCTGCACAATTGGATTATCGTCATCTCTTGTTTGTGCTTTTAGGTGAAGTCGCACTGGTTAAACCGTCGTTGCATGGATTTTTGTCCTGGTCTATATGCCCTTCAATTCGTACTGATGACTTTGAACAGCGAGCACTTGTACACCTCGCCCTTTCCATTGTTGATCAATGGCTGTTCAGAAGTCCCTGAAGCATGTCGCTGGGACGGCGAGTATACATGGAATGGGCTGTCCTTCGCCTCTGGTGATACCCACATGTGCAATGCGTCTCCATTGTCCGGCGGTTCTAGTTTGATTTGCATATAAAACGATGAAAGGGCAGCACCTAAAATAAAATTTAGAGCTAGATACAAGTGGCATGTGAACCAGCATACTCAGCGAATCAGGTTTCTCATGTACTCTTGGCCTCTCAATCCACCTGCATCTGCTGACATGGAAGTTGTTTGCAGAGAATTGAGGACTCGATGCGTTAAATCGATCTGAGAGTAAACGAATGCGTAGAGCGCCTGTAGAACTCATACCCAGTACCAGGAAGAAAGAAATAAATAATAAAAAGCTGATACCTATAAGACGAAAGAACAAGGTCCCTTCTGTACTTGGTAGAGGTCATAACTCTTAATGTGGAGTAGTAATCGGAAAAAAAATGAGAGTTGTTGACGAAAACGCATTGCAAGCACTGATCAGCGCCATTCTTTACAACCATTGATTGGTTTCTAATACTGAGGCAGCGCGATGACTTATGTGTATCTATCTAATCAGGCAATGTGAAGACTGAAAGATTTAGGGCATGATATTTGAATTCGGAAGTCAAAAATGATGATATATATGATTGTGTGCTATTTATTCATGCGGAGCCGAGCTCCATCCCTACTCCCCCCTCAACTCTCTCCGGCAGTCAACTCCAGCGGTATATGGAGCGCCACAGAAAGGCTCTCCTCAGTACCGCAACGAGACTCGCTCAATAAGTATTTTACGACGTTCAAAAAGAAGATGGAGAGGAATGGAGTGCTAGAAGTACTAGAGTCTATACAGCGATGAAACGTATCAAAATAAAATAAAATGAAGTATTCATATGCGATAGTACATGGAAGTGTGTTGTTGTTGACACACGAGATAAAATATGGTTGAAATATGACTAAGATCGCATAGAAATATCCAGCAGTTCGAATTGTTACTTTTCTTAAGCATATAAGCTTAAGCAAGCTAATTTACCTTTCAACATACTCACTGTTCTTATAAGTCTTTCACTGAGTTGCGTAAGTTAAGACTACCGGGTACAGATCACATGGACTCGTATTGTACCTACTCATCAAAGCAATTGCTTTACATACTCACTCTTATCACAAATGAGAACGAGACGTTTCTCCCTGCGAGTCATATCTGCGTTGGTGGTATTAATCCAAAATGCTTGAGCGATTGCGAACTAGTTGGCGTCTCAAAGCTGATGTGATCTCTGCTCGGTGGTCTCCACTTAAACAACTCAATGGAAGACTATAAAGTTTGGAGAACATCTAGTCATGATTTTGGGGCTGAACTAAATCTATTGTATGTGCATAGGATACAGAGACATCGAAAAAGTGTTTATAGGGGAGATCAGCGCATAAAGACCTTGAAACTTTTTGGATAAAACGGAAGAATTCAAACCTCCAAGAAGGAATGTATTACATCACCTGTAATTTTTCACAATATCTAAGCGTTAATTCACTGTGAGAGGGGAGATCTGCCTGTTCATGTAAATTCTGGGCGATTGCTCTCTGTGTAGAATATTCGTCGGAAGACTCATAGAAATCAGATAAAAGAGGACGCCGTGGCCGAGTGATGTGATGCTCGCCGCGGAGCGGTGGAGCCAAGTTCCGCCCACGACTCTCTCCAGCAGTCAACAACAAGCCTTATGTATTGTCGCAGCCAGGCTATCCTCGATATTGCAAGGAAACTCGCTCAGCCAGTACAATGCGACATTCAAAAGAAGACAAAACAACGAATTGAATGCTAGAAGTGCTGCGTACTGCGAATCTGTACACTGAAATGAACCCTGTGAAGACGGATTCATGAAGTGTGGAAGTTCAAAAGACTCATAAAAGGGGCGTGTGATTCCTTACTTACTTCTTGTGCCAGGCACGGTGTTTATAGTATTTTTTATTCAAACAGCTGACGTTACGCTATATTGTCCTCCTCAAGAGCCTTGAAAGCTCAGGTTGTTCATAGTCCAGTCACCCCAAAATCTTTATCACTCGTTCAGAATAATTCAGCAGACGCAAATTTTAGTTGCACTAAGTACGGTAAATTCGTGTTTATGCGCTGATCTCCCATATTCCAATGTGAAGATGGTAACTCCCACTTAAACATCTTGTTCTATTTCTTTTCTCGTCATAAAAAACGCCTAACTGAGCATTCAGTAAAATTTTCATACGACTCAATTTTTTTCTACACACGCAATGTGCTTTACCCGTCCCAATCTATTTTTATATTATTTATTTGAATTCCATCTATATTGCATGTGTTAAAACTATTTTGTTACCTATGGTACTTGGGTCTAGGTTTTGTGGTATTTCTGCTGAGATTATGAAGCTGCTTGGCTGAATGGATTGCAATCAACATGACCCTTCCAAGCTCTGAGAAAAGCAGAGCTACAGTTTGCTGAAATTCCAGCTTTTTGCAAATAAGTTTGATAATAAACTCATATACGCTCATTGATAAAACAGTAGATTATTTATCAGTGTCGTGCTTTATAGGTATTGTGAAAAAAATAAAAATTGAAAAATTCACAGAAGAGTAGATGAAATAGAAAATGTAAACAACGTTGTAGCTTAATTCCAGCCGGAATTGATTTGATGGTTTTCAAAAGAAACCTTAGAAAGTGGTAATTTATATATGTGAGAAATGTCTCTAAAAGATCGGAACAACGACCAATGGCGAGATATAGGTGTAATTTTTTCTCAAAGAGAAGATACTAGAACTTCAACGCACTCACCTGCACTCCGGTGAGTATAATGGGGAAGACGACATAAAGAATGAAGAAAAGTAAATAAACACTGCATCCGATGATTTGTATTATGATCAAATAGAAGCTATTGCCGCAAAAACTTTTCCATCCCTGCAATGGTGGGACTATGGCCTTTTTCACTAAGAGAAACCAAAACGCCTGCGGTATAGGCACCCTGCTTGTGTACGAAAACGTTATGCGCTTTACGATGGGCGTTTATACTTGTGCATTACAGCGGGCTTTTGCAATTGGTGGTGTTGCTTTCATACTGATTAAAGCCTTTTGGTAAGAAAAGTTCAGTCGATCTAAGGAGATCTTTAAATGTTAAATGCTTACTTGATGAGCGACATATTGTTGTAATTACAATAATTCTTTCATGCTAGTTACTCTCCTTCCCCACATTTTCCTGCAATCCTCTAAGTACACCTCAGTTTGATTATGCTCGAATTGCAAGGAAATTGGACTTGACCAGTATTCTGGCTCAGTCACAAAGTGCACGGAATGCTAAAGCAGCACTTGAAACAACACTTTGAGATAGACCTTAAGATATTGATATGATATCTGCTCGGACAAATGATTTGATTAACCCAGTGGAAAGCACCTGAAAGTTAAATTTCTACCGCATGGGGACTATCTGCAGCAGATAGTCAATGTTTTTATAAGCTTGCAACTGAATGATGGAAACAATCGCATACTTTTTTAAAGTTTAGTTACGAATGCAAGAAAAAAGTGAGAAGTAGACTGCAGAGTATAAATCCGTACAAAAACTCTAAGAGAAATGCCCATTTGGAGGATAAAAAGTGGGTTAGCTCGAAAAAAAATTCAAAATGTATGTGCAGTTGGGAGTGTGACAAACTGGCTAGAGTTGTTGCAACGCACACACGATCGCTTGTTCTATCGTGTCCATACAAGTTCACCCAGTCTTCCATCTCTGTGAGATTGTCACATTCGTACTAGACTATTCTGAGCAGACATCGACACTAACTTGATACATTGATGAGCTAATGGAAGTCAATGTATACTCTGCACATCTAATCATTTGAATCTACATTATATGATGAAGTAGAATGCTGGCACATTTTGAGGAAATGATGAACGTCGAAGGCTTTATCCTTCAGTTTCAAATGTAATTCATAGTTTTGACTCAGAGAAAGTCGGCTACAAGATTGTCGACCATTGAAACTGTACTTTCTTTACCCTTTACTCGAATTAGTGTGTTGAGAGCCATATATTAGATATACTTCTCGGAATTCAGGTCACATCTTTATCTCTAAAAATATCCCTAATCAGCTGACTAAGTTGGGAATGGCAATCGTGGTCAACAAAAGAGAGAGAGCAAAACAATCTATGTAGCTATGTCAACTGTGCTTTAGTCCACTTTATCAAATCTTCACGACAATTGTCCGCTGCTCCTATTGAAAATTTTGTATGACACAGCCAGTTTTAGCAACGACAGGTATCATTGTACGGATTTTTGTTTGCTTTCCCCTACACGCCTTTTGTGCATGAGTAGCAAGTGAGTTTGTTTACACGACACCTCCATCTCTATGCAGCTATAGGCAAGTAGTATATTAAAATGATCGCATAAAATGTGCCATTAAACGATACGAAAATCATACAATCTTAATTAATTTTGGTTGAAGTTTGGTGCTTATTACTCCAGTGCCAAACGACCTAATTAAAGACGAAAGAAAGTATTAGAAGATACGCTATTGCTTAAAAAAGAACAAAAGGAAAAAGCATCAAACGCTGTATTTCTCTCATTCTTGATACACTCGCGCATTTTCGCTTTCAACTCAGCAGTGCATTTGCTTATAAAACTCAAAGTTTCGTGCTGATGAGAAGAATTCTTCTTTTCAACACCTTCAATAATTTAAATCAGTATTTTGAGACATTTATTTGCTAATTCCGATTCTTAAAATATTCTCAGTTGCATTTTCGTGAAACTCCAGTGAAATTGAATTTTAAGGTGCAAGTGAAAAGTAAGGTGATCAAATAGACATGAATGGGACTGCATATTGGATTCTTATGAAGTTCGTCAGATTTCCGTGGTTTAAAATAATGAGGTTACCTTGTATAACGCAGCTAAGATGATGTAATGAAATACCATTCCAAAAAGTGCAGGAAAGAAGGCGAGGAAAGCACAAATCACTCGAATAGCCGACGTCGCCCGGACGTCCATTGCGTTTGGATTTTTTTCTTATTTTGTTCCAATAATTCTGAATGTGTATAGAACGAAAAAAAAACATTTAGAGGTTGCAGTACGAATGAGAACAACGCTATAGTCATGAAAATCTTGGGAACCGCTGCATATTCAAGGCATTTGTGGGAGCTGAATGATCAAAAGATCACACGATGAAATAATGGGAATTTACTCGTAATAGCGAAATAACAAAAAATCACTAGAGAAGAAAGTGAAAAACAATGAAAGAGCATGAGATCACTCGAAATAAAAGTCGAAATAATGAGTAGTCATTTAAGAGGATGCCTTTCTGGATTGCTGCAAGCGAAAGCCATCAGCGAAATGCCCGGTAAAGGATTGATTGTAAATTAGTCTTCAATGAAGGCCTACCACAGAATGTGTCCATAAAGTGCCAAATATTGTTACCGCAGCTCAGCCTCTACACGGGGGAATGTCAGCGAATATTAAGACGACTAAATCTAACGTCTTTAGAACACTCATTTTCTTTGTTTTCTAGAAATTCTCACTTATTGCTGAACAGCGGATGTACACTGTTTAATGGTTGACAGAGACGTATGGCTTGGGTCATAAGGACTCACGAAGTCGTATTTTTGTGTTACGGCTCGGCAAACAGTGACTCGCCGCATGTAGACATTACTTAGCAACTCCTTCATCTGCGACTCTTCAATCCCATTTGTTGCGACTCTCTCAGACATTTTCTCATGAATAACAGAAGTAAAAACTAGGGCCACGTCGTATTATTGACCTTACTCTCAGGGAGCTAATACAGTATGGTTATCAGAATTTTTGTAAACACTCTTCCTAAACAAAAAATTCGTGCTTGATGCTCTCCAATGTTCTGGCCTTTCCCTTTAGAAACAGGACATTACACTGATTACTAGAAGTATATGCAATTTACGGCGCTCCCTTCGGTGTAATCTAGCTGTCATAATATGGTGTTCCAAAGCTCTTTTGATGACTTCAATCAACTTCCGAGGGTAGTATTAAGTCAGAAAAAAAATTCTGGAGCACTTTAAAAAAATTGAAAATCTAAGTATTTTTTCACAAACAAAACAGTAATATCTACTCTTTACAATGAAGGCCATGTTTTCTACGACTTTCTGCCACCGATCGGCCAAGTTTCAAATTTGGTCCATAGACCATTCCTTCTACTTCGAATTGAAAAACTCTCAAGATGCCTTCTTCATAGAACGATTTAAACTGGCGACCATTCGAAAAGTGTTGCACTTTCGGCTGGTAGCTTTCGGTTACCAAGGCCGGCTACTTGTCCTGAAGCTTGTCGTAGACTCGGCCTAACTGCTGACAATAGAGCTCGGTATTGATTGTCCTGCCTTTCGAAATCACCTTAATGTACACTCCTTCAAAATTCCACCAAACACAGATAGCATAACCTTCTTACCAAGTCGGTTGTGCGTCGAGATTGACAGCGTAGTTTGAATCTTCTGAGCACACTGCTTGTCTCGATTGTGGTTTACCAGGTCATGACTCCCACTTCTCGTCCAAAGTCACAATGCGTTTCCGAAATCGGTCATTCAGTGGATTTCGTTGAGCAGTTGGCGAGAAATTTTGCTTTTTTTGCGACTCGCGCTTCATTAAGTTTGTGCGGATCTTGCCGTGGCTTCTTAGAACACAGTTCAGCTGGTGAGGGTGACTTGTCACAGTTGTATAAAAAACATCAAGTTCGGTTGACATTTTGCGAGCACTTGACATTAATTCATCTTCCAAAGCAATAATGAAATCTTCGTTGTTAAACTTTTTGGACTTCCGAGTGATGCCTGTCTTCGGGGTATTGCTCTCCAGAATTGAGAGGCATTGAAACCAGAGTCCAGCAACAGATTTGCTTGTTGTGCCTTCCCGTTGAACGTTCTTGATTTCATCGACTGCAGCTCACTTTCTTCAATAATGAAGCAGAAAAACACGAACCTCGACAGTAAAGACCTTCCACGTGTGCAACGTGTGCAACACTGCCCATTTAGTGATTCTTTTCACTTTATGGCACGTGTAAATTCTACGTCCTCCTTCTCCTCTATGTAAGGAAGTTGGGTTTCCCTCAAGAGAATTGGCTAAGACTAAAAGCACTGCTCAACTTACGGGCTGCCAAGACCGAAACACGTGAATTGCGTTGTATAAGTGCCCCATAACAGACAACATGCATGGCTTGAAGAAAAATAGTCACCAGGCACCATTTAGTTTTCCTCCAACCTTCCTAAATATAACGCTCACATGAGCTGAATTTTTTTGGAAATTTTCTTGTTGTATACCACTTTATTTGTTTTCTTTGATGATGATAAAGGTTCTTTTACATATCATAGTTTAATCGAGTTCTCGTACGGAAAAGCTTATCGGAACTTACAGAGTGTATGGTGACAGCGCATAGGTCTTAAATATCTTGCTCGTAAGAATGTCGTCATTTTGTGCGTATGTCGCTACGATAGAAGGCTCTTATCTTCATCAGGGACTTTCTCTCTTCTCAAAAAGGAAATCCTATGGAAGAGACGTGGAGACGTGCTGTGAACAAAAGATTGCAAAACGGCTTCCATCTTCATTATCTTTATTTGATCTTACATTCAAAATTTCTTAGCCCTACACCTACTTTCAATGAACCTGTTTCTCATTGTGGCACTAAGGGCTACAAGAACAAACTCGTTCTTTTTTTGTTCTGGACTATTAACCTGAAATTACTTCTGGAGGTATGTTCTGATCATTTGTACAGGTTACAATTAGCAGCTTCTAACCCTCAATCTCTTTTGACACAGAGGTCAAACTAAATAGATGGCTGAGTAAAGGGATGCGATCTCGCGTGGGGGATTGTATAAAATTGGATAAGTGTATGACACATACAAGACCTCCAACATTTGATGAAGGAAATTTTTTTGCAGAAATGACAAATCATCGTCATATAATTTGGCTTGTCTGTCTCGCTTGTCTTTTATAGGACGACCACATAGAATACGATCTTAATGGTCTCAAGTGTGTAAGGACCATTTTTCGAGAAAATGCTTTGTTGTTCTAAGTGCAGTGTCTTGGTGTATTATGAGCGTATTCGTTGAATCCTCTCTCAATGAGGTCTTGTGCATCTGGAGATTTGATCGTTTAGTAGCGCTTGTCACCTCATCTTTACAATAAAAGATAAAAAATATCGGTATACGCTAATTGTACGATCAAGGCATTGACACTTGTTAATCACTACACATTGTAGGTGGTATGTCACGATTGTGCACACGTCCTATTGGTAATTTTGCTCCGCACGGGATTTCATAATTTCATCTGGCAACACTTGTACTCGCATTATGGTATCGAAAAAAATCAGTATAAATATTTTAGGGGCGACCACGACACTGTGAGAGCCCTCCCAAAGGTGCGCGGCGGTGAGTGGTCCATTGTGCTTCGTAGTTCGTGATGCCAGCCAACGGGAAGAAGGTTGTTGATTTGATCCCCGCCCTTGACACACGGCTGTACTTCTTTGACGTTATTTTTTGGAGTCGATTAGTGTTGGAAGTTCTTCTATAAACGTAATTATTGTATTGTAGGAAGAAAAAACTTTCACTATCTGGCACTACTACTTTGTGAACGTAGATCCCCAACGTGACAACGCGTATTTAGCTTTTTTCGCATTCCTTTCAAACATAAAATCAGTACCTTTCCATCGACTATCTTAAGACCTTGCTCAAGAATTCAATAAAATCTGATATAATGTCCTAAGCCATTACGAGATCTGGTCCTTCGACACCCATTGCTAATATTAGCAGAGCTGAATCATATTGTATGCAATGATGTTGCAATTACCAAATCTCTGAAAGGTTTAAAACATTCTATCAAATTTTATGAAATGTTACAAAAGTCCGATTCAACAGTTTATTTTCTGTAGCATTCGACATTCTAGAAGAAGGAAGCGAGAAATCGGTAACAACGACTGAAATGCTGCCAAATACTCTGAAGTGCCAATCAGTTCGCAAGCGCTTATATGACACTGTGTACAAAGCAGGATTGCGTAAGTAGTTCGTACTGTGAAGACGGTGATTGCATGAGTACGTCTACGGTTCACCTAATCTCTTGAAAGATTTGCGGTGATAAGTGCATCAACGAAGCTGAAGAACAATCCGAGTCCGCTTGAAAGAACACTTAGTCGTGAAGCTTAGAGCTAGATCAAACACCCAACTAGGCATATATGAAACACAAACACATGACGGGAAGGATTTTGATGTAGTAGTCATTATCTCCACACGAAGACATAACAAGGAAGCGCGTAAGATTCTGGAAGCTTCCTGAATAAACTCCATGAATCAAAACATGAATTGAGGGGAGGAATGTCTCATCATCACACGTGATTAGGCACAGCATATAAGACTCTAGTCTAAATGTGGAATGTGCATTTGCTGTCCGTATGATTTATGCGCGACTGATCTCTACGTGGACAACTTAGCGGTAGACTCATAATAAGCGGAAGTATGCTGAAAAGTTGTTTTGCGCCTGATTCGATTAACATCTGGTCTGGAGATTTTTTTCCGAACAAATGGGGATATTCGTTTAGGTCATGGAAAACTTGAGTTTTCTAAGCTTTGAAGAAAGCCTAGCAAGAGAAACTTCACCTGCAGAAAAATTTTATTGCAAATACCAGTGTTTTACATGCAAAGAAAAAGCTGAAAGTGATGGAGAATGTCAAAATAATATATAATCTCATAAATATTATTTGAGCCAACATGTCATGTGGCGTGGTAATGGGCTCTCGTAAAGCCCAATACACGTGTTTCGACCATACAGTCTTGTCACTCGGGCAGAATCCGTCGTCTTCCAGCCTTTCTAGCCAATCCTCTGTGGGGTGCTCCAGTCGCCTCATTAAGAGGTAGCAGAGACGAACAATTTACACTCTAAGTCAAGTAAAATTATCTTCGAACTTGCAGTGTTTTACACTCAATTGCTCTTTGGCTGGTATTTTTATAATAAAATACATTACCAGACCACATGACATGTTGGATCAATTAATAATTATGAGTAATATTGAAATTTGAGCGTGGTCTTGATAAAGCACTCGCAATAAAGGTATAATAGATAGTCTATTTTGGAAAGCTTAGGTGTTCAACATTCAGAAATATAAAGTTGTCATAACAATGAAAATAACATCGGAAATATGGGAATCTTAGAAAGTTAGTAATTGAAGACGTCTGCTAAAGTTATGTGGCAATGAAAAATTGACTCATACAAAGAGGCTTCAAAGTAACAATCCTTCTACAATGTTAGCGTAATTGTGAATTGTAGGCATATGTCTGAGGAGATCATTCGTTGGATAGTAATCTAGAATGAAAGCTGCCTATTAGAGACTGTCATTTGTGTGAATGAAACCGCCTAGATTTTTATCGAAGTTGTTGTGATTTGACACTTTCTTACCCTCTCACCGTCTCAGTGTCATACGTGTTTTACTAAAGGAAATCAAGATGACTGCCGGCCAATATTGTAACGGTGTATTTCTCAGAACTCTTTTCAACAAGTACGAATACCATAATGATGATTGAACCATGAAAAGAGTTTGTTGATCTACGCGCATGGAGATTTAGTACCTAAAGGCAAGGTAAATGCTGTGCACAAGAGGTCTCAATTTTTCTATCAATGCGATGTCGAGGAAAAAAAGAATTCAAGGATCGATTTTGAGAAGCCATTGTTGTTCCAGGTTAGCAGCTAAATAGTTATTGGATAATGTGCACAGTGCACACTGATCCAACTTATGTGAGAATGCTTTACGTTAAATATGAGGAATTTCAAACATGTTAGTCGACAGAAAAACTACTTATGTTACGCCAGCTGTAAATATTTATGCACCAATGTATTTGTTCAACCTCATACACACTCTATGGTAACCACGCCGATTGTATTCACGCCCATTGTATACGTTTGAAAACAATGTATTTTTATATATCTTCATCATACAATACCTCTCTTTGGGCATATTGATAAGTGTTTGAGGGATGTAAGGTGAATAATATAACGCCCTCTGAAATATCGAATTCTGAACGGAACGAAACGCTCGCCAATCATTTTTTCCATTTCCTTTTGCTACCCATATTCTTATATTAAATCAAAATTCCTCCTAGAAGCTATTGAGTTAGATTATCTTCCACGTATTATGATCAACATAATCTTGATATTAAGGGACTGTAATATCAAATTTCTATACACGTGCGGGTTAAAGCAGGCAGATGCGCAAGAGCTTCCACATTCTTCTTGAACGTTGAATCTGCATACATACACACATACACACACCACACACCACACACACATCACACACAACCACATACACATACACACGCATACATAAACACATACACACAAATACGCAAGTACACACATGCACACACATACACACATATACATGCACGCACACGCACACACCACACACACAACACACACACCACAGACACATAAGCACATACACACATACACACATATACACATACACATACACAAATGCACACAGACACATACGCACACATACACACATTCATTCGAAAAGGGTCAAACGTATACTTCCACTGCGCAACATGCAAACGGCTCTTCGCTCTGTGCCTATAACACCAGAGTAGTCTACTCAGGCGTTGTTCTTCACATTTTCTCGATGCTGCTAATTGATCCATGTTATTGCTGTTCAAAACGCAAAGAAAGAAGCAATAAACGGTGGGTCTTTTGCTGCACGTAAAGAAAAGTTGATGTCATGAAATATCTGTGCAGTGGACCTAATAGTCTTCTCCAGTAATTTTCCTCGCTCTCTAAGTCTCACCTTGAAACCTAGAATTTACGCTCGAAAGCCCACTTTTTTCAAAGGCTAGAAATACAAAGAAATCGTAAGGATAATCACATTGCAGCACTAGCGAATATGATGACGGACTCAAAGCTGAGAACTGCAATTTTCGGGTACGTCTCACAACACTTATAACATCCGACCTTCGAGAATAATACCCAGACAAGCAGAGAACTAAAGCACGGTCATGTTGCTCGAGAAGGGTGATCGTTGTTGTCCTCGCAGAAATCGTCCAGTATGCATGTTAAGTACGCTCTACAAGAATTCACGTAAATTATCAATATATTGTCTCGCATATCAAGAGTTTGGCTGGGGCAAAGTTTATTGGACAAATAAGTTCTGGACAGGTACTTTGCTGTGTCAATCATATCCAAAGAGGTCCAAAATTATGGAACTTGTCAGGAACTTCATTAACCCTTGTCTGGACCTATTTTTGACTATGAAAATGCACTCTTTTTATCATTTCACTCTCTCTTCTTAGGTTACGTAAACGTAGCCTTTTACTGGGAAATTAGTTGCTTGATAACTTCAACTCACAGAAGTCACACGAGCCAACCCTACACTAAAGTGCAATGCATGCTTCACGAAAATCCCACCTTATCAATAGGGTAGCATTTTGGTGGTGATTGCTGTCGTCACAATTACGACGCTTCTTAACATTCGTCCAAATTCATTGAATATCTTTTCGGGGATTGTCCAGGCAAGAAATGTTGAATGATTTTCTTAGATGTTAGATACAATAGTGAATCGCTTCTAAGAAATGCTCGCATTTGCACAGCAGCTATGAAAGACGAGTCATGTAGAAGTAAAGGGAACTGAAAACTTTGACAGCATAATAGAGAATGCAATTTTAGCTTACTGCTTTCTTTATGAGCAGATAGTTTCTTCTAGGTGTTTTACCGAGTATATTTCGGTCGATCCGACCTTCTCAGAATCTGAAAAATGCGAGACCCCTGGAGGAAAAAGAAGGCGAGGTTGATAAAACGTTGATTCAGCGAAATTTGATCAGCGTTCGTCCACTGAGATGTAGAGAATGTGGAGAGTTTCGAAAATTATAGATTTGCCACTAGACCAATTTCTCTCATTTGCAGAAGGGCGCAAAAAAATTTTTCCACCAATAATAGCGTATAGGAGTAGATATCAAACCTAAGATGTGCG
The DNA here is from genome assembly GCA_019055375.1 of Parelaphostrongylus tenuis. Classification (NCBI taxonomy): domain Eukaryota; kingdom Metazoa; phylum Nematoda; class Chromadorea; order Rhabditida; family Metastrongylidae; genus Parelaphostrongylus; species Parelaphostrongylus tenuis. The sequence goes on along the minus strand of JAHQIW010000788.1, from coordinate 29,122 downwards.
AATGAGAGCACTGATCGTGAAACATTACATCATTCAGAGTTTTTTGAGTCCTTTCTCATGAAAAAAGCAGAAATAAGATGCCTACAACTAGTTTCTTTTATTTACGTACAGCCAAACTAATCACCTTCACGGTCAGAAAAATATAATTAAATCTTTATTTCGAGGGTTTTATCAAGACCACGCTTAAATTCTAATATATCTCATTATTATTATTCGTCAACTTGTCACGTGGTCTGTTAAATGGGCTGACTTATAGAGCCCGATACACGTGTTTCGATCGTACTATCTCGTCGTCGGGCAGTTACCCATTCTCGTCTTTTACTGATCTCTGTGGGTGCCGCTTCCCACACTAAGAGTTAGCGACGACGAACGTTCTACACTCTATGTTCAGTGAAATTATCACCGAACACGGAGTGTTGTACAATGCGTGTTCCGTAATACACTTGAAACGAATAATGTGATATATTAGATATACTAGCCAAAAGCAGTTGAGTGTACAAAACTCTGTGTTCGGTGATAATTTTACTGAACATAGAGTGTAAAGCGTTCGTTGTCGCTAACTCTTAGTGTGGAGAAGGGGCACCCGCAGAGATTAGTAAAAGACGAGAATTGGTAACTGCCGGACTGACGAGATTGTAAGATCGAAACACCTGTAGCGGGCTCTATATGTCCCATCTTTAATAGACCGCATGACATGCGTGGCTCGAAAATGATTCTTTGGCATATTTAAATGATAATTTTGAGATATATTTGAATTGAAAATAAAAAATAAAAAATTTTGAATCGGTTGGGAATTCGAGGTGGGCCGAATTTTCTTAATCAGCTTGATTCTACTTTGTCAAGTTCATGAGACGATCCTAATTTCTTCTTTGACTCTCTGTGTCTCCTATGGAGATCACAGGTCGAAAATGCTAAGCAGTGGGAAAGATGCACTCAATTCCTTCAATAAAATTTTTGCCGATGAAAAAATTTGTGATCATAGAACGTCCTATCCATGCGCCATCTCCTTCTATACTTCCTTGCATGCTTTAGCTACATGTATTACTCTTGAATTCAATCAAAAAAAGTTCGTTCACTAAGCACTCATATTCTATTATTAGATAGTTCCATATGTTTCGGCATTAGAGCAATAAGCGCCAAATAAATCAATTAAAAGTGATTGAAATACATAATTTTCGCATCGCTCAATTGCACATTATCATACGAACATTTGGTGTGCAACTTGCTTATATTTGATTTAAGATGAAAATGTTTTGGGAACTAATTTGCCTGTTACTCACGCATAAATTGTGCCTAGGGGTAAAATGCGGTACTGTTCTATTATGGCAGCGCCACCTGAGGCATTCGGTAAAAACGTATTTTTTGCTTTTGCAAGACGTTTTGTAGTTTATCGATAACTCAAATCAAGTGAGTTTCAATGGCATGTTTAATTTCTCAAATACCTTGTTTTTGGAGCGGTACTAGTCAAAATAAAATTTTGCTTTTCAGTCGAAGATTTCTCACTGGATAAAAGTTTTGTTGTAACGAACTTAGCTAACGAAAATCTTTCCAATTCTAATGGTATGCTTGGCTTTCGGAAAGGACTTCTTTGAGCCTTGTAACGATTGAGAGAATATTGGATTTCACACTCAGTTATCACTTTTAGTCGGCTAGGTTGTGTGTAGAGCTATAATATCAATCCGCTGCATAAATCACACGTGGATCTTCGATAAAATCAGAGAACTCCCCGACGCTCCAGAAATTTTTCTACATTTCCATGTGCTTTTTTCAGAAAAAAGATTGGTTAAAAATGCTTTATCATGTTTCAAAGATAGACAAACTCACAATAAGACTGTTCACTGTTCAAGAGCCCAGAAAACATTGATCGCATAAAAGAGTGATTTGAAAACATTGTCACCTATATCGACAATGGAGATTACAACTAATACATTGGCAAAATATAAGCGGGAGGTTGCAACAATCACATGTTTTTACCTGCGACCATTTTACGCCACATGAACTCAGCCAAGTAAGACGCCAAGAATGGCGTGCGGTTCCTTGCTGCAGTTTGTTGCGTAATTTTGCATATCCTCACATCCTTTCGACCGTTTAAGAGTGACTGCCTGTGTCTGGATCTACAAAAGTGTGGTATTGGTTGAACGTAAGTGCGGGAAACCAGCTTTTTGTATATCTTCACTTTTGTCCCCCTTCCAACATTCAGAATAGATCGTAGAACGTTAGACAACATTGTTTCTGATAACAGCCAGCAAGGATGGTGCTGTGCGATCTGGAACCGCCACCAAGAAGCACTGTTTTGTCTTACAGCAGACTGCTCCTGAGATCCATTGTTGGAGGAGCACACGTCCGGCATTGTACTTCCTAAATTCTCTCTTCGACGAAAGGCGCGTTGAAACGCCTCAAGTGTGAAACATACTTTTATTTTAGCTGTTACAGCGAACTGAAAGGTTTCCCTCAGAACCTAAATATATCGCTGGAGTTGTCTAGATTTGAGCTATTGATTGAGCTAAGAAGCAACTTGGAGAAATTGAAAAACACCCTTGTCTCTAAAGGGAAGCGGAAAAAAGCGATATTTTAAATGTGTGAAACCCACTCTACTTGTGCGAATTGCACACTCTGAGGGGCTCTTTCTGAAGAGCAAACACTTTTTTTCAATCAGAAATATTGGCTCTATCTAATGGTTGAAATTTTGTCATAAAAAAAAGCTTTTATCAAGCGCGAAATCTTTGATGGTGAGACAAAATCTCATTTTGACTGGTGTGGCGTTAAAAACAAGAAAAATAAGCAATAATTATACCCCAAGAGTCCACTTGATTTAAGCTATCAGATAATCATACATTTGTCGAATAACAGCAAAAATACGCTTTTCTCGAAAGCCTCAAGTGGCGTCGCCATAATAGATCACTACCGAAAATACTAGCGAAGCGGCGCGCAAAATTAATGGAGCTTCTAGTGGACGGCCCGAGCGCAACTGATCCTCCAGAGTGTTCTTTCGAGCTTTAAGCTTCGCAAACCACTTTCTAGCCGCCCTTTCTGCAACTGTATCATCGTCCCACGTTTCATTAACCTAACGGGTCGCTTCACTATCACTTTGCCCTAAGCACCATTTGGGCATGATTAGCAAGCGAATTTGTCCCCAAAACAGTCCCATCTCAAAGCAACTGTAGGCAAGTTGTAATGGAAAATGTTCGCAAGAGAGTGTACAACTGAAGGTGCCAAAATCATGCAATTATCTGGTTAGTAAAGTTGGTGTATATTGCTCTTGTGCCAAAATTTATAGAACGACCTAATGAATGAACTCGATAGGAGTTCATGTTGCAGCAAACATATTAAATAAAAAAAAGAATTTCTACAAAACAGATACATGAGCATGGTAGAGTAGTGCCAGTAACATGAGGAGACCGCCCCGAATGTCATTGCATACGATGACGTGTTGAAAAAAGCACAACATTCAACGCATATCGAGAACTGGAGGTTGTGCTAAACATTACACTCAAGTGAACATCGCTAAGGTGGCGAAGTGCGTGTCTGGCCTCTACAATAACTTGTGGTGGCCTACCTATGCATCAAATCAGTGCTGCTGTCCTCTTACGCAAATTTGGCGCCACCTGTCGGCCGTGAAATTATAAAACATTTATTTAGGAACGAGTGTGAAATTAAGCCAGCCACTAATCGAATGTATTATCTGTAGCACCTGCTGTCCAGTCGACCGTCGAGTGACTCGAGCGGGCACCAGCAACACTGCCATTTTGCCCTACCGCGTGCAAGAGTAGCCCAGTGGGTCCTCGTCGCTTTAGGGATTCTCTGAGCATTATATCATTCTTCTAGTCTTTTGATTAAGAAATCGGACCAGCGAGTCGGTGGTCATCCTGTAGAGCGATTGATATCTGGAAAAATCCAAGCGGCAACGGCTCTCGTCCATCGGTTGGCGTTAAAGCGCATCACGTGTCCAACCTCCCTCATTTTCAAAATCATGGCGTGTGGAACGGTGTCTTTGATCTTCGATCGCTCGCACAGTCGGAACTTCGGATCCTTTTTCTCATTTGCGATATATAGGATACTCCTAGCAACGACCTTTCGACTGTGCGTTCAATAACGCCCAGTGTTTTTTTACTCTGGATTCGAAAAGGTGACACGGAGTCGGATATTCCTGATCCTCTTTACGACATCCTCGATACCTCAAACGTTAAGCCTCTCCTTTCCTCCTGGCCAACTCTGAAGCTAGGTCGTTCATCAAGTTGATTATACGATCTAGATAGACGTAATTGGAGCATTCGGAAACGCTTGTTTCGTTGTGAATAAAAGGGGCATTCGAAACCCATCCGTTCCTCATGAACATCGCTTTCGTTGAATTAGTTGAAGACCAATCTTTCCACAGGCGCTGTCAAAATCGGTTAAGATTCATTCTGCTTGGCTGATGCTTGGTGGTTATGAGGACGATATCATCAACCAGCAAAGATGATTTAGTTGACCGTCAATTTTAACTCCCATATCGTTCCATTCTTATGTTCGCATGACGTTTTGGAGGATGTCAGTAAATAATTTGGCCCAAATTGTTTCGCCTTGTCAAACCCCTCTTCTTACGTCGATGGTGATATTGTTGTAGAATGGAGATATTTTGGTCATGGAATCTTTGTATAGCTCACGATCGATCGTTGCGTACGCGGACCTAGGAAGTCTTTCCACCGAATCAAAGGCTATCTTCAAATCGATGAAAGTAAGATGAGACAGAGCGGTATTTTGTACTCTCGTGAAACCTCAATGAGTCTTGTGATCGTGTTGATGGTCTGTGGTACTAAATCCTTTTCGGTATCCTGCTTGTTCACATAGCTGTCTTCGTCCAGTGCTCCATCAATCTTGCTGAGGAGATCGAGTGAAGTTTATAGACAACGGAGAGCAAGCAGGGCTATAATTGCCTATGTCGTGAAGTTCTCCCCTTTTGAATAACAATACGGTCTTGTTGGTTTTCCATTGAACAGGGACCTTGCATTCTGACAGGTAGCGAGTGATGAGCCGAGCAAAGGTGTTGATAAGAACTGGCTGCAGGTTCTTCAGGTGTTCTGGTCTAATCCTGTCTGGACCGGGTGTTGTTCTCTTCTTCATCGACGTTGTAGCATGTCGAATTTCGGAAGGAAGGACCGGTGGAACGACATATTCATTCTCTCTCAATTTATACGACGTTGAGAGGACGGCCTAGCGAAGAGATCCGAGAAGTACTGGAGCATGATTTTCTCCATAGCCCTTTTCGAAGCTGTAAGTGTCCCGGCAGGGTATCGGAGTGCAATCACCTTGGTCTTATAGTTGACGAAGCTTCGATGATCTTTGCAAATGCTGTTCGTAGCTTGTGCGGCGTCTGCCATGACTGCTGCTCGTCTCTCTTTGAAGTCTACCTTATCCCTTCTCTGCAGCATTTCGCAATTTTGGACGCGAGGTTTCGGTTTCCTGTAGTTCGTGCGATTTCAAGTCGACGAATAAGCCCGAGGGTCTGTGAAGACAGGCGTCTCTCCCTTCGTGACTTCAAGAGTCATAGCGCTAAGGTGAAGATATTTCAAGAGCCGTATTCTTCATCAATGTTATCAATAACGGTATCTTTTCAAAAGCTCACTAATAAATTGAATATATCCCAATTTATGGTAGTTCTGGGACTTTGTTGCTTGAATTTAGCGGCTTTTTCTCCTTTCAGCGAAAAACGGAGCGTTGCGCGAAGGAGGCGATGGTCTGGCCCCTGTAGATCTTAGGAACAACAACGAAATCGGTCAGACAAAACCTGCATTTACTAAGATGTGGGTCTATTTCGCTATGGTACTCTCCATTGGGAGACTCTCACGTCCACCGCTGAGAGAGAGGCTTTGGAATTGTGAGTTACCATGGATGGTTCGAGGTCGTCATCTCAGATAGCCTCTCATCCTGTTTATTCCATTGTAGGTCCCAATGTGACGACTCTCAGGAGTTCTTATAGGTCCAAGTCTCGCGTTGAAATTTCCAACAATGACCTTGAAGAATATATGGTCTACTCTGAAGAATTTTTCGAGCCCTAAATAAAAGGCCTCGACTTTGTTTTCGTAATAGCTTTGATATTGGTGCGTAAGCAACGAATATGGTCAAAGCCGGAATTGAACCACATCGTTTCATCCGTCATCGTCCGATACGGGTTGTTACTTGTTCGAATGGATCGATGTTCACGGTCAAATTTGATTTGACAGGAACGCCTACGCCGCCGACACCTCTGTTATTGTTTGTTCCTAGAAGCAATTCTTTTCCGGTGTCATAAGCAGCGTGAAAAGGATGGCGTCTTTATGTCTCATCCAGGTCAACGACGTCAAACCTTATCCGTCTTGCTTGAATCAATAGATCTTCTACATCGGATTCGTGAGCAAGTGTTCTTGCATTGTAGATATAAATCGTCATTTTAGTCCATTTCGATTTGGCAGCCTAGTTCGACCTGAGATTTTAGCAGCCTCTCCGTACTCGTCCTACCCGGCGCTGCCGTACCGAGGAATTTTTCGGGGTCAGGGGAATGAGGCTTTATTGCTGTTTCTAGCATATTTGATACTCAATCAGTTTGTCAGGCTCTAAAGCTGGAGGCTGGATCTTCACGAGCAGCTTGCCAGTCTCTCTCGGAAGAGCATGAGGAGTCATTTGTTGGAAGCGACTCCTAACCTCCTCCCATGTACTTCCCAGCCGCTTTAGTTCAGGATTTTGGCCAACTTGATTTGTAGAAATAGAGTTTTGTCAAGTCGGCGCTGCAGAATCAGGGAGCTCATCCTCTGAATCCACCTGCGTCTGTGAGATGCACACGATCGCTTTTGGTTCGCGTTTAATTCCCTACCGACCACCTAAGGACACACCACGTGCGCGGGATCCCTCATAGAGGGGGATCCGTGAATTGAATGTATATCCTCGAGCAATACTGATTACAGATCTACGAGACGAAGTCTCATCTACATAAATATTACTAGCAATTTAATCGTTCACACTGAAACAATTTTTTCTCGTTGTTTAGACTTTTAGCTATATATATATATAGTAATAGCAAACATATGATTAATTATCAAATGAAACTGTCTCTATTTGGTCGCTTTTGGCGGTGGTATGATACTACAGCATATCTAGTAAGGAAGAGTGATCTGCAAAAGCTTTTGCTCCAGCTGGACTCAGACCCACATTCTACCCTATCCGATGTTTAAAAGGACGTCAGTAGTGCAGTGGTTGAGCACGCATCCCGGATAGGGGAAACGTGAGTTTGTGTCCCAACTGAAGCAAAAGTTTTTCGCAATCACTCTTCATCACTGCGGATACTGTAATATCATACCTTCGCTGAAAGCGGTCAAACAGATGTTTTGTCGTCAATACCCAATATCTGTCAGCGTAAGTGAAGTTCAATGGCGATAGCGACTACTCACGCCAGACTATTGACGGTTGACTGCAGACAGATACACGAGTTGTAGCGTAGAAAGAATGGTGACAAGACGGCCTCAGTAGTGCAACGGTTGAGCACGAGCCCCCGGATAGGGTGAATTGTGGGTTCGAATTTAACCTGATTCCAGAATTTTTCGCATGACTCTTCATCACTGTATATAATATAATTTCCTATCATTGATCAATAACTTTAACTTCTTGTCAATAATTCTCATGCTGAACTGTTAATCCCTAGACGTCACGGAAAAACAGACGACCTGCATTACAAGGCCTCGTACTCTGCCTCTCATTATCTCAGCAATACCTCTCTTCTATCTTTCTCTGAGGTACGTTCTAATTATATAATTGCTATCAGCACCCGTAGATAGGATTGATTTGAAAAGCACATATACCGACATAGAGCCCAGCCAACATGAAGCTGGAATCGAAATTACAAACTCTTTCCAGATTTTCTCGTGTCTCAGCACTTTTTGAATGTATTTTCACACCATCGACTGCTTTTTAACCTCGCAATAAACATTCATCACAGTCTATGAAAATGTCGAAAGCCTACCAAGGTCGTTACGTCAGAGCCATACACATTTTCTTAGGTGTCGCTCTCTTCATCATTGGCCCACGCCCACAGAATCCTACATTGTAGCAGGAATGGCGACGTAAGTGGTGGTAACATAACGCATAATGACATTGACCATGTCAGTTGATGGATTGCGGTTGGTAAGAACGTGGACCTCTGATAGAGGGCGACACCTCCAAACATGTGTATGGCTCTGACGTAACAACCTCGGTAAGGCTTTAAACATTCTCACAGTTTATATTGAATGTATTTTCACATCCTGCTTTGCCATGAAGAAAAATCAATCAATAAATAGCTGAAACAGTAAGCTTTAGAATGAGCTAATTCCCATGCGACTGAAATCTGAGTGATGAGCTTGTCCTCGGGGATTTGAGTAGTATTTGGCTGAGTAGATTACTTATCAATTTATCTAGACGCTAGTTTAATGATTTAAAAAGGCAAAATTGCAAAAGCGTCGGCGAAGCTTTGTATTGACCAGTGCAGAGAGACAAAATTATTTATCATGCCGAAGTGAATGGAAAGTCACCTTTCAGATTTATAAAAATCTTAACTTGGATATGAGCATTCCGCGATAGGAGCTGTTGCTGTTTTGAATAGTGTGAACCTAAAGCTTAATGCCTGGGAACCAAGTGAAAAGTAGACTGGTTTAAATCACAGAATCTATTTTTTCTAGAGTAATATAAAGGATAAAGCTCTCGGCGTTGATCAGTCCCTAAAGGATGCGCCATGCATTCGACTTCAATTTTTAACTTCGTTTGAGATGATTGAATGCATATCGGGCCTTTACAATGACTCGCGGTGGCCTCCCGCTGAACCGAGTCAGTGCTGCTTATCCTCCCAGACAAGTCTGAGACCTGTATGGTACCAGTTTACCGATCCCGGAGGGATGGATGACTTGGTGAGTCATGAGCGCGAGATCGAACCATTGACCTCGTGTGTGACGCAGAGCACCTCTAACCACTGCGCGACATGCGCTCTATATTAGAGTAATATGTGAGGAAGTATTTACTGTGCGAAGCCTACTGTTCCGAGTGTCTGATTATGTGATCTGATACACCTTATTTGAGAGGATATCACCGACGGCGGATCGACACTCAGCACCTGATGACAAATTTTTTGCGCCTACTGCGTGAGACAACTTCTAATTGTATTACGGGTGCTCAAACAACGAAAAAGGCCGGGTTGAAGAGCCGTAAATAACATACATTGTCGTTTTCCCAGCAATATTTCCAAATTTTCGGTAGTTAAGATGTTTCTGAGATCGATCATATACAAAGCTATAGGAGCGGTTTTCAATTATCGTTTTAGTTACATTCAGGTTACTATTTGGTGAATTTTCTTATCGATTTCCTTCTCCATCACACCTCATTCGCTTCAGAATTAGCGCCACAACAGTAGATGTTTGTCTCACCAAACTAACAACCTCAAAATAATCCGGAATCACGACCTTAACAATATGATCCTTCATATTGCAGGCACGTGATCGTAGAAAAATCGAGCAGACCGAACTCCCTTTAGGTGTAAAGCCAGTTAAATTCTTTTCTGGCAGGAGCTTAATCTGAACGGTGTTCGACGATATTGTTTTCTCATTTTGTTCTAAATACACGAAGCGACATCAATTGGTATATGGATTCTAGCACTTTTTGTTGCCTGGTAGCTCTCTCGCATCACTCACTGGTGAGATCTGCGATCCATATATATGTCATTTCGACTGCTAGCAGAGGATTTCTGTCTTTATTAATGGAATAATTGAATGTGGTCAAGTCTATTCTTATTGGAATCTTAGTGTAGCTTTGCTACAGCTCCTTCACGTTTACTGGAGAGGATAAGCGTATCTCGGCAATCCTGGCACCAATTTTTTTATCACGGAGAAGTCACTAGGAAATATATGAAGGTTAGGCCACTGGTGCCTTTTCATATTGAATAACATGGCTACCTATGCTATACTGTGAACCTTCCTAAAAGCTGATATTGATCGAACATCTAGTTACAGGAGAGGGAAACAAGTCGGCTTAAATGGAGGTAGGTGTCTGAAGACGACAAGGATTGATTGTAACAAAATCGAAAATTCTGCATTCAATTTATCTCCTCGTGTCCATAACTTCCAAAAGCGCTTCAACTCTTTGTCTATTTGTTTCCCTGTAGACTAATGAGCAAATCTTCAAGCGAAGACTTCTGAGTGGATAACCGCATCATGCTAGGTTCATTCTCTACAAAGAGAATATTCAGAAGTACAACCTAGTGGAATATTGTCAGATCAAATTTTTCTCATCAACATAACCATGCATAAAACAATCTCATATTTCTGCTATACTTCATTGCTATTCGCAAAGTTACCGATGTGTGTCACTGACCTGTTAAGTCCGACGTTGATTTTCAGCGTCAGGTGGTGGGGTGCTGACGCTAGGGCGGCGTTCACCATTAACGATGTGTTAGTTTATCAATGAAATTTTGATATTTATCGCTGACAAATAAAATTATATGCCTGATAATCATTATTTGAGCCACGCATGTCAGTGGTCTGTCAATGAGGGCTGACTTATAGAGCACGATACACGTGTTTCGATCTTGCGATCTCGTCGGGCCCACAGAGATTAGCAAAAGACGAGAAAGGGCAACTGCCCGACTGACGAGATCGCAAGATCGAACACGTGTATCGGGCTCTATAAGTCAGCCCTCATTGACAGACCACTGACATGCGTGGCTCAAATAATGATTATCAGGCATATTGAAATTTGAGCTGTGGTCTTAAGAAAACACTCGAAATGAAAAATAAAATTATAATTGTTGGCAAATGGTAGAAGTTGACAGAAGACACTTCAAAAAGCTTATTTTTGACTGAAAAGGCTAATTAGGTTGCAAAACACTGATTAGTTTATACCTTTATTTCGAGTGCTTTGTTAGGACCACGCTCAAATTTCAATGGATTCTTTCATTATTATTTGAGCCAACTTGTCATGTGGTCTGGTAAGGGCTCTTGTACAGCCCGATACACGTGTTTCGGTAAAAATTGCGCTTGACCTAGAATGTAAAACGTTCGTCTTCGATGACTCTCTATAAGGAGTGTAAGGCTCCCGAGAGAACTGACTATGAAAAGATCGAAAGACGACAGGTTCTGCCCGGTTGACGAGTCTGTAAGGACGTGTATCGGGCTGTACAAGAGCCCTTAGCAGACCACATGACAAGTTGGCTCAAATAATAATGAAAGGATCCAATGAATTGTTTGTCAAAATAATGATGCACATTGCGATGCGATGCTTTTTCATTGATAATTCAAGACTACTGTTCATTATTGGAGTGATTTAGGAGCTCAGACCGGCATAGGTGTGTAGAAGAGATTTTTTCTACCGTCTTATAGGTAAAAACTTTTTATGTTATCCATTCATACTCTACTATAAACATTATTCATCGCTACAATCTTTGTCACTGGTTATTCACACTGATTTCACGCTACTAATTTATTTTAGTTCATAATAGCCTCGAGATGATTTCTTTTACCTCGTTCAGTTCCCACCTTTCCGAGTAACTCCAAAAATAGAACGTGTAGGTGGTTTTGGACGTGCATCACTGCATCAGAGACCTTCTTGCCCTCCCAACTGGTTCCGATGGAAATCCTCCGCCACTTTTACCAATTTGAGTGGTACCTTTTTTGCAGGATTTGTTTCTCTTTTCCCTGTAGTACTTCCATCGGAATTTACAGCTCTTATTTTCTTAGATCTTGATATGAATATTCTGTTTGCAAACATAGCCCTTCCCGGTTTCTACAAATTAGTTATAGTCTAATTCTGCAAAACCGAGTCGGATACTTTCGCATCATGGAACACTTCTGTGAGAAAATTCACAGTCACTTCAGGTAAATTAGTTAGTGCCTGATGAATCTCGTTTGTTCCTTGTTTCAGCTATCTTTTCGTGCCATCGAAACTTGCTTAGAATCAAATCTTAACCATATAACAGCGAAAAACTCAACTGTAAAATTATAAAAGGGACTGGGAAATAGGAATGTAGCTTCTTTATGTTAATATAACGTAAACTGAAGTTCTTTTCACAAAGCAGTCTCAGCGCCAAGATCAGAATTTTCAAACTTTTCGAGTGATTACAAAAACTTGTATTAAAAAGAAGCATATGCTATTCAACAATCTGAAAAATGACACTTTTCAGATGGATGTGATTTTTTTCGTTAAAATATAGGGGATTTTTCTAATGATTTAGTGATAGAGATGTTTTTTCGTGATCTCAATTTGCAGAATAAATTCGTAAATTTCCATTGCAGCGACGTCAATACAAACTACCCGCTGTTGTAATACGAGCGACGCGGAGAACGCCAGCATACATATGTATCAAGCCAAACTTGACCGATTAAGCAAAAGCTATTTTGAACTAGAGGGTTCTTACACGGCTGTTCGATATTATTATGTTTATCGAAGATGTATGGAGTAGAGCGAAGGTTAACCCCAAATGTTCGTAGGCGGGGCTACAGTTTTCCAAGTGCTGAAAATTCTTCCTAATATGCACCAGCAGATGCCGTCTTAATTGAACTCGTAACTCTATGGGCGGATTATTTACTATTTTGGCATTATTTTTTATTTCTCTACTATCTTCTTCTTTTATTTGGTTCATCTCACAGATTTTTACAGTGCACATTCCAGTACTTATAGCATCAAACCCGTTTTTCGTCTTCTTCTTGAGCGTCGTAGAATACTGATGGAGCAGGTCTTCTTGCAATCTCGAGGATAGCCTGACTCCATAGAACCTTCGTTGTTGACCGAAGGGTGGTGTTGGAGGCGGGTATAAGCCCTACGCGGCGACGCGACGAGCATTACAGCCACTCCAGCCTTTAGGCTCTAAGAAATCTGAAATCACCAATATATCAGCCACTGATTCTGAGGAAAATATACGAACTTCGCGTGTTTTCAAAAGGAAGGCTTGCAATGTAGTTTTGTTATTTACGTCGAAATTTAGTGACAAATAAACTTAGAATTTTTTGACCACGAAATTCTTTTGTGAAGGAATTACATGGTAGATATCGAATCAAAATCATTTGCACTTATTGAGATATTTCAAGAGCGCACGTGGCGCAATGGTTAGAGGTGCCCTGCGTCGCACATATGGCAGCTGGTTTGACCTCGCGCTTCTGGCCCACCGCACCGTCCATCTCTCCGGGGTTGGAATTGGTGCCAGACTGGTCCTAAACTTGTTTGAGAAGATAAAGAGCATTGACTCGATACAGCGGTATGCCAGCGCGAATCAGAGTGAAGGCCAGATACGCATTCAGTCACCCCAAACGAAGTTAGAAATTATAGACGAATGTATGGTGCATCCTCAGGATGTCACCAACGTCGACAGCTTTCTCTTTTCATCCCTTATTGCGACAGTTCGTAAATGCACCGTTTAACCAGTATCACATATAACAAATAGCAAAGTAGTTTTTTTACGGTCTTTATTTGACTTGGTTAATCAGTGCTATTGATACTCTCACCCTAGAGGCTTATTACAGCACTTTATTGACATGAAGCTTTTACTCTTTGCACTTATGGAGAGCTATAAGAAAGAATTTTACCACAATGCATACTATCAAGCCTAAAATCACACAAAACAAACAACAGTATATTGCTTAAACGATGGGCAAATTTACCAAACAGCGATATCAATATTATATCAAGGATATCGCACCATTAACTTGCACGAAACTAGTAGAGGATAGCAAATAATCACTAAAATCTCTAGATACTCATATTACTGTGCTTTCTAGCACTGTACTTTTTGGCAGTTTTGTTTGAACAGCCTTGCAAAAAAAAAATTAGAATAGCCTTTTATGATTAATTGCTCTTCTACATGAAAGAGAGCTATAAAATTAGCAACCTTAGACTTTTTTATCTCCCACAACTTCCTCAAAACTGTCAAGTTTTTCCTGGCAAAACGATAGTAATCTACGTTTATTTGATACTTGTTTTCCAAGCTTCCTTCTTACTTGGTGGCGCTGCTAGAACAGTTGGTGTGGTGTTGTTTTGGAACACACCACGAGCAAGTTTTTGCACGTCCCTATTGAAAATGAGCAACATAATCGGTGAAGACATGCTGTTCGCAATCATGACGAGATTTTCGAGAGCGACGACGTAGAAGCGTGCATATCCACTTAAACCAATGAGCGGAATTTTGAACATCGCCAATTCCATAACGAACAGAACACTGGTTGGTATTGCCTGAAATATGTACGGATAGATGTGTGAAGTAATCACTGCACTGCTGTCACACATGCTTTTGAGATTCTCGGTGAAGGAAAAAGGAAAGACTTTTAATACTGCTGTGACTGTGATCTCCATCAATGACATAATAAAGCTGTGGAAGTGGCGGATATGACACACACACAGGTGCATATTCTTATTGGTGGTTCATTTTAGTGCATGGTATTTCTTCGATTTCTTATTAAATAATCGTTATCTCATCCATCGTAGATGATGTTGCCGGCATTATCAATGGGAAAGTGTCTTGCTGATTAATTCTCACAAACTTCAATAATTGATCACGACGTTATTCTTGTGTAGCATACGAGTATTTTTTGGTTGTCCGAGGACAGATGAAAAAGCTGCCATAATAGCTAAACATGGAATTTCTGTAGAAGTGTTAGTGTTCATTCAAAAGCTGCAACTCTGGCTTCTAAGCTACTTAATTTTTTTTAAACCAATTTTGTAGCGCTGTAGCATTCAGAATAACACTGTGTTCCACACTCACCCACCTGCTTTTTTCTTTCACTTATATTTTTGTTGAACAAAACTCGTCTCTCAGACTATTACTAATTTTCGATAGCTCAAGTCTCAAAGTATTCATAAATGTGTTCGCTTTTTAGAGAGTCTTCTGAATGTGATATAACAAAAAGAATACATTTGTGTTTCGCACACGCGTTTTGCTCGCAAGCCAAAGCTTTAACTTTAAACTATTAAAAGCCATTCGATTGCGTAAGTTTCCACGATTCCAACGCCGTGCCTATGTTCTGAAAAGACTGTTTCTCTACAGTGTAGCAGGGAAAATAGAATTTTACATACGCCAGCGTTTGTTTTTGGCCTTTTCACGAGCGAGGTGAGAGGGGGGGGGGGGGGTTGCTCGCGATTCCAATACTGCGATCGTACGATGGCGCCTAGGAGGGTCATAAGTGAAAAGCAATTTTTGTTATTCAATTAGGAATTTTTCTCCACCTTGAAAGAATTTCTAGATCAAGTGCGTGACTCTAATACTACAAAATATCCTCTACACGATCGTATGCTTTTCGCGCACACAGCGAATTGTACGCGTGATAAAAATGAAGGAGCGCAGTAGGTGATGAATATAGTTTTATATTGTGCGCTACAGCGTTATTGAGAGGTCCTTTGAAGAACGGCTATATGACGTAATAGCCAGAGATCTAAGCTCTTGAACGATCATTAACATACTTATGAAAGCTCTTATTCAGCAAAAGGAGTCGTCTTTTCATTTTTCTTTCAATGACCAAAGAAAAAAAATTTTTTTTCTTTACACACAAATGCATTAGCACATGGAAGGATGGGAAGGTGTACAGAAGAACATGGAGCGGACCCACGATAGATAAGGAGCAGAATTTTCCCAAACCAGAGGAAAAGTATTTACAGAACTAAAATCACGTAAAAAAAGAAATAAGCTAAATAAACACCGCCAAGTGGCTCTTTTGACTTTTGTATTCGCTACCATGAGCGCAACACAAAAGTAGATGCCCTTAACTGCGCAAAAAAACCAAAACTAATCGCAATGCGAGATGGTTGAACGGAAGTCAGTGGACAAGATTGGCCTTTCTAGAGGTGCACTGTCTTTGCAAGCATGGGGTATGCTCACTCGCTTTCATCTCTTTCCGAATGACTAGAAATATATATATATATATATATATATATATATATATATATATATATATATACAATAGATACATTCAATTTGGCACAAATTAGAAGTGAAGTGCCAGTGAAGAAAACACTATGTTCTCTATCTGATGAACAAACCTTCTAAAAACCCTCTTACAAACTTCACACATTTCTTGGAGAAATCGCGTATTGATGTAAAAAGTTAGTAGGGAAGATCACACCCACAACGGCTGGTTCTAGGCAGCATATAAAAGCTGCTGTCTGCTTGAAAAAATCGTACTATCAGCTTGTCTAATCTTCTCGTACAATCCACCACTGATTAATCTGGATCTGACTGATTTTTGAGGATACATTTAGCATTAATGATTCCTGTATTGAAATTATTCTTTGGTGCTCATAACACTGAATTAAACTTCCATTTGCGGCGGTACCATTGTAATACTGATTGTGTAAAATTTCAGTTGGCCAAATTCATGTCAGCCCTACGGCACTAGTCTCTGCTGGAGATTGCTGCGAAGATGAGCTTTACATATTAAACTAGCTGACAATCGTATATAACCTGTATCACCTTTCGTCTCGGTGATCGTCAAGTGACTCGGGCGGGCAACAGCAAAACTTCCATTTTTCCTCATTGCTGCATGAGTAGCCCAGTGGGTCCTTCTTTGCTCTAAGGATTCGTTGAGCATCATAACTTTCCTCAGTCTTTTCGTGAAAACACCAAACCATCGGGTCGGTGGTCTTCCTTTAGAACGCTTTATATCCCGGATATTCAGTCGGTAACGGCTCTCGTCCATCGGTTGTCGCTAAAGCACGTCCCGTGTCCAGCCCAGCTTATTTTCGATATCTTGGACTGTAGAACGACATCTTTGATCTTCGACTGATGACGTAGGTCAAAACTTCAGATCCTTTCTCTCCTTTGCGACATACGGGATACTCCTAGCATCGACCTTTCAACTGCGCGTTCAATAACGCCGAGTGATTATTCATCCTGCTTACGTAGCAACCAGGTTTCTGCTGCATGTGTGAGGGCAGCGATAATCGTGGAGTCGAAAAGGTGGGCACGGAGATGAATGTCCTTTGTCCTCTTAAGTACATCCTCGATGCTCTTAAACGTTCCCTAGCCGCTCGTTTCTTTTTGCTCAACGCTTGAGGTAGGTCGTTCATTGTGTTGATTTCACGGCTTACATAGACGTAACTGGAGCATTCCGACATTTTCGTTCCGTTGAGCGTGAATGGAGCATCCAGAAGCCATACGCATCTATATAGTGCTCATTAATCATAAATGAATACAGTCAAAAGAAAATCTCCTATTTGCTAGAAACATAGAAGCTTTGTATAGATTGCTGGCATCTACAGCAGAAATAGCGTTTCAATGATTATTTACAATTCTGAATCACGTGAAGATGTCTACATTTTCAGTCGTTACAGAAGTGTTGGTCTCCCACAAACGGAGGGTATTTTTATGATAACTAGAAGTTCTGAGAGATATCAATACGACGGGATTCTAGGATACTGTTTACTGCTGTTTAGTAAGTATTAATACGGTCCATCACCGAGACATAGTTGGCGGTGTCTTGGAAATTACTAGTATTTCATTATTTTTCCATACCCGAACTCTCCATAGAGTATATGTGAGTCACCATAGCACTTAAAATTAAAATAACAAGCAATTTTAGGTTAAATTATTGATTAAGTAACATATTCGAGGAAAGGTTCTTCCTATATTTTTGAATGCGGAAAAGAGCTTTTCTCGGTGTGCGTTGCCTACAGCGTTTCCGTTGAATGACTTTAGATCTACTACAAAAAGACCAGGGAAATAGGTCTGTGCTCCAAAATAAAGCATCAGAAGGAATGTAACTCTCGCAGTGCTCATAACGGTCACCCGCGCCGCCGTGTCTGATCGAGTAGAACGCACGCCATCGTTGTGAGCAAGCGCCGTATACTTAGAACTGAATACGCGCATTGATCAACCTTCTATAAAGAAGAGCACTCATTTGACTCATATATAGTGCATCGTTACTCAGGTATATTTGAGAATTATCTATCCTATTACTGTGAGGCTTTTGGCTATTTCAAATAATTCTGGCAGCTAAGAAAACCGTCAAACTGATAAAATTTATCCTCCGTACAGCGTTTCGTAACGCTAGGTGACTTTGTGAGGGATGCTTACGATGACGGAGAATAACTTGGAAACGAAGCCTTGTGGTCCCATTAAGACATTCCTTTATTGTTTCTTCATCTCTCAATGAACTCTACATATCTTAATTTTACCTTTATTTCGAGTGCTTTGTTTAGACCACGCTTAAATTTTAATAGATCCTTTCATTATTATTTGAGCCAACTTGTCATGTGGTCTGGTAAGGGCTCTTGCACAGCCCGATGCACGTGTTTCGTCCTTACAGACTCGTCAGCCGGGCAGAACCCGTTGTCTTTCGATCTTTTCATAGTCAGTTCTCTCGGTAGCCTCACACTCCTTATAGAGAGTCATCGAAGACGAAGGCTTTACATTCCATGTCAAGTGAAACCTTCGCCCAACACAGAGTGTTGCGCACTTGAATGCCTTACCAGACCACATGACAAGCTGGCTCAAATATTAATGAAAGGATCTACTGAAATTTGAGCGTGGTCTAAACAAAGTACTCGAAATAAAGGTATAATTATGATAAAAGCACCAGCCGAATCGAGTGCGCAACACTCTGTGTTGGGTGAAGGTTTCACTTGACATAAAGTATAAAACGTTCATCTTCGATGGCTCTCTATTAGGAGTGTGAAGCTCCCGAGAGTGAAGACTGACACGTGATGGGAAACAGACTCAGAGTGGCTCAAATAATAATGAAAGGATCTACATATTTTGTTTGCTGATTAAGCCTGTGGCTCGAGGTGTTAACAACAAACTTTGATCGGCTAATATTTCGACGCGTTTCATCTTCTTCAGAGCCGATGATTCAAGTCGATCGCTCAGTGTCATCTGTCCTCGCTGGGATCTTCGTCTTCGCCTCGCTCGAGTCCAACCTACTGCACTGGAGCATCACTCAGGTGATTGGCTAATTAGCATAAGTTTCATTTTGTATATAAGGGCTCTCCAGGTGAGTTCCTTCATTGCAAGCGGTGCTCCACTAAAGATGATCCAACTTGAGCGAGATGAGGGCGAAGATCCACAACGAGGACGAACGACAATGGACGATCGACCTGAATCACCGGCTCTGTAAAAGGCAAGACGTGTCTAAACGTTAGGCGAATAAAAAATGTTATTAACACCTTGTGTTGGAGGTTAAATCAACGAGGAAAACATGACTGATTCGCTATGCCGTGGTTGAGGGCCCACTATTTGTTACGTGGCAACATTTCAGGGAAAGGGAAGTGTCGGGATGTGAAATATGATTCACACATCTAATAAACAGTACATATTTCCTACCAAAGTGCATCGGCATCGAAGAGATTGTTCTTGATATTGTGAACAACATTTACACTCTTCTATGTTCTTATGCATGCATTGGCCTTTCGATAATGACGTCACACGATTCATTGGTCACGCTACTTGGGAACCTATGTCTTGCTGACTGTTGAAATTTTTTCTTTTCCTCACTTACTGTGGAGGAGCTCAATGGGCTTCATAAACGCTTTTGGTATTGTCTACAATCTTGTTATCTTGGGACATTAAACCTCAACAAAAGAAAATTTGCTTTAACATATACAATTATACAATATTTAGCATTTATTTACTGTGCATTTTAATGGCACTTTGCAGCATGATGTAAGACACCACAAAATTGCTGCGACACGAGCAAAATTTTGTGATTTTGACTATAGTTTAGCTTAACTGGGCTCAATACCAATTTGCGCTCACCAGATAATTCCCGTTAGCACGTAATTACTTAATTCATCGATGAGATAATGACAAGGTTGGGATGAACGCAGAGCAAGTGAATCGGTTGGTGAGGTGAATAACACACACGAACCCCAGAAGGGATAACCTGTTGTTCGAGACTCGCGCGAAATTCCCAGTTCCGCTCGTATAGCCGCATTCTTATCGCAAAATGTTGTTGATTTTTTAAAAATTCCCTTCAAATATTTGTTTTACTGTTAAGCAATTGGGAAAATGATGAAAATTCTAACTCAAAGAGAATAAGAAAATCGATATCTTCTTGCCTGGATCAGAAATGCTAGCTCCTTTCTAAACAGTCCTTCATCAATGTTTTGTCGAGGTGTTTTTATTTTTATGTAGATAATTAGGTACATGAAGCACATCATCGTTGCCTCTACGTGGAATTGATAGTACACAAACTGAAAAGTGTATTTGTTAAACACTTTTTTATCAAATGCTAAGGCAGCAGGCACAGTTAATAACGTTTCTGAAGCTCTGTTCAGTAGTCTCTAGAAAACTGTTCTAAGAAATTTATACCCATTGATGTGGAGCAATGTGCAGAACTTTCGCGTCAGGCGGAACTAAAACCCGCACCTCATTCTTTCCGGGAATACTTGCTCTATCCGTTACACTACTGACGCCCATTTTACACATCGCTCTTTCTACGCTTCAGCGCACCTATCTGCCAGCAGCCAGCCGTCAACGGCCTGACCCGGGTAGTCGATCTCGACATTGAACCCAGTCACGCTGACAGATATTGGGTAATAAAGATCAAATGATATTCGTTTTATTTAAGATAGGTGCGCTGAAGCGTAGAAAGAGCGATGTGAAATGGGCGTCAGTAGTGTAACGGATAGAGCACGCATTCCCGGAAAGAATGAGGTGCGGATTCTAGTCCCGCCTGACGCGAAAGTTTCGCACATTGCTCTACATCAATGGGTATATATTTGAAACATCATACCACCGCTAAAAGCGGTTAAATAAAAGTGCCCTAAGAGACTCCGAGGCAGGCTACTACCTGTGGTGCGAGTCTGAAAACTCCAGTAGAGTTGTTAAAGAATTACAAAAAGAATCAACTCATCTAGCATTGATCGACACTCGTAAAAATAACAATTCTTCAGGTCCGATCTGCGCTTGAACAAACCTAACTATGTTTTGATGAACGGAATGTAGATGATGGATCGAATGAAAATATGGTGGGATTTTTGGAACTATGTGTTATTTTGTAATACAACCAAGCGAAAACAAAATTTTTGTACATGTTTCCAGTTCTATATAGCATAGGGTGTCCATTTTATTGACAGTGAAGAAAATTCAAAATCTTACTTTGTCGAAATAAAATCCTTTAGTTATCTGTTCTGTACAATCCAGCCAAATATACAACTCTGAAAGAAAAGTATTGACCTTGCACAATCTTAGTTTTTCGCCTATAGGAAATGTTTTCAGAAAAGTTTAGGTGGTCATATCTCAAACCAAGTTTTTTTTACAATGATACACTTTCTACGCCGGTTAAAATATGATTACGTAATAATTCAAACGTGATATCACAACAGTTCAACTTCACAAGTCCTCACCCTCATCGGAAAAAATTTTTTTGCATCCAAAAAGTAGGTTGAATGTTATGGTAGAGAAGGCGTAAATCCATACGACACAAGATAATCTGAAATTAAGAAAACAAACAGGAACTTTCTGATCAGTTGTCATCCAGTAAAGGCTGACCCAAAAACCCACATAAGTGTGTTTTTTGCCGAGAACAGAATGTTGTTGATCCCTGGGAACACAAATATAGTGAGTCTGTTGATCGTGAGCAGGAGGGTAAGATGGAGCATGGCTGCATACGCCACACTATCAAGGTACAGAGGTGTTTTATAGAATATGAAACCTTCACCCATGTACTGAAATACTGAATATTGTTGGCTGATTGGTTGAGTGAATGGACTTGGTTGTTAAATGCGATGTCCCGTAAACTCCACTGTGGGCTGGAATGATGTAGCAGTACAAAGCTAACTAATTCTTATGGCAAAACTACGAGTATACTTCACCTTCCGCTTTTCTCTTCAAGTCGACTGAGGGTCATTGTTAATTTTATCCACTATATGGAATCCAATGAACCATACCTAGAGCTGTTTGATTTAAGGAAAACCTTTGAGTCGCTCTTAAATTCGTTAATTTTTGGCCACTTTGCAGTTAATGAGTCATGACGATGTTTAGAATGAACAACACAAAAGTGAAAGACTGAAAACGTTACTCATTGCCTTTTGTAATTATAAATATATAATGTATGGGAATATTCGCTGCTAGAAAAACCATTCGAGATTGACTATCGTCGCCTTTGAGACTGCTTTACTAACTATATTTCATTTGTTCGCTCTTGTAGAAATTTGTAATGCCTTTTCTTTTTACAGTGGAGAGGTGTTTTCGAGAAAAAGAGATGATAGAGTTCATGAATAACATTCCCACGCAGCTGCCCTTCATTTGTGATTTTATGACATTTCGAACCTCAAGGGGAAAATTCAGAGTGGTTAATCCCAATGAGGATTCTAGAGAACGAGACGAGAATCGTGGAAGGAAAAAGTTCAGTTTAGAACTATTCCATTAAGAATTTGATATCATAGTAAGATTTGATCCTATCCTCATCCAATAGAATAGACAGCGAAACACTGTATCCTGCACAAGTCTCAACGGCACCTCTTCAAACGGGTTCTTTTTGCGTTGTTTTTGAGTTTCCTTTACTTGTACTGATGTAAATCTTCCTACAAGGATTCTTTATAGGTTACATTTCACACTATCCGTGCTGAACATGTCGCAGTAAAGAGTAGCTTCTGTTTCCTTCTCTTCTCGGCAACATATTATGGGAAATGGGACTGCGGTCAACTCTTCTATTGGAGGAACGGACGAGAGTTCGACTCAATTTTTAATTTTCGACATGCAACTCGTAGCTTTCGGTCTGGTCTTCCTTAACGTGTTAACCGAGTTTGATACTATTTCATCCAGATTATTTTCGGCAATAAAGTTGATTTTTTCTTCGTGATCGACGACATGAAATCTTTCCAGCTCACGGCATCGAAATTTTAGGAGAAAAGAAGGTGCCAAAGCCATAACAAAATAATGGTACTGCCGATGCACTAAAGACACGCCATCTTTTCATTTTTTTTTTGTAATTGTCATCGATCTCCACATGAGTCGTACTGACAGGCAGCTTCTATGTATCAAACTCGGTAGTATCAAACTCGGTTAACACGTTAAGGAAGACCAGACCGAAAGCTATGAGTTGCATGTCGAAATTTGAAAGTTGAGTCGAACTCTCGTCGGTTCCTCCAATAAGAAGAGTTGACCGCAGTCCCATTACCATAATATGTTGCCGAGAAGAGAAGGAAACAGAAGCTACTCTTTACTGCGACATGTTCAGCACGGCTAGTGTGAAATGTAAACCTATAAAGAATCCTTGTAGGAATCATCGGCGCTTACTTCTTGTGAAAAAAGACTTCAAGAGTAGTTAATTTCACTTTAATCTTTCCCTTAATTCAAATTTTCGAGTAACTTATTCTTTTTCTTTGCTTTTCCTGCTCTGGTATCAAAAATCTCCAACAACGAATTCATAGTTGGACATCTCGTTGCGCAAGGCTTCCCTAACTGCTGGTCAAACGAATGGAATTCGTGCTATCAGCAAGTTCCAAGCACAGCGATTACATGGGTGTGATGCGATATGTTGCTTTCCAGAAGTGCCTCAAGATCTAGTTTGAGACAGGAATGTTCTGGACATTATAGGAGTACACTTAAAAACAGACTTCATAGCGTGTCATGTGCATGTTCATCTAACCGATTCCAACGGCATCGTGCATAATATGGCATTTTGTAGAATTTCTCAGGCTTGTCTCATATTTGACACCACAGACAGAAGCACAACCAACACACAGGGTAATGAGAATAAATGATTGTTGGCTGGATAATTTAGTTTTCTCTGAAAACGTGGTTTGACCTTGCAAGGCGTTTCCATCTCATCTTCACCGATACAAAATTTGCAGGAACAGTTCTGCTTTTCGGTGAATGAATTTTCTTAGACTGCTAATTAGTTACTCGGATGACGCTATCAAACCCCATAGTCAAAAAAAGGGGACCTTAGGATTAAAAAAACGACCTATCTTCTGTGCACATAAGGTGATCAATGTGATAAGCGCGGAGAGGTAAGTGATGGAAACAGCTCACGGTTTGACTGGAGCATGATTACGCCGCGACTTTTTCTGTTATCTGTACACATTTTCAACCCATTGGGAGCCAATTATGTCTTTTTGATTGTTAAACCATTTTCGATTGTTCTTAAAATCTCCGAAAATTTTTCACATTGGCTATATTATTCATTTTAGAAAACACTCTTTTGATACGCTGTAGCAACAACACATAGAAATTTTTGCTTCCAACATTTGGGGTGGGGCGGGGGCGCGTTTATATTCGGGCTCTGCTAGTTTTCTGGTTATCCCACTGAGGTTGAAAAATTTGTCGTTTTTTTACTCACGTTAGATTAATTAAGTAGGTTTTTTGTAACTATAAATGTTTAAAAGAGACTCTAGTTTCCTATTAGTTATCTATTTGCTTGAGCATGTCCCCAGTTTCCCTCTCTCTGTAAATTATGAACAGTGAAGACCTCGCCTAATACGTCTGAATCCAAGCACGCTTCAAAGATTTTACATTGAAAAGCATCATGAATGTGCAAGAGCACATTTCTGAGTAATTGGCAATCAAACACGGTCCCCCCCTAGTTTTTAAAAAAGTTTCTAGCGCAAATTAAAAGTGTTAATTTTTTATTAATCAAGTACCAGGGCCCCACTGCCCAAATTTGGTTTTGAAAATATTCAAACTTAATCTCAATACTTACCTAAAGGTTTGGAAAGGAAAAGTTCTAAAAATCTGACGAAAAAAGCGACTAAACGATCCACGTATGTTACAAGACATTAGGTTAATGGTTTGTGTGCACTGGACTACATCACTGCTATCTTCTACTGACTACCAAGCACAAATGGTGTAAGACACCGTTTCAAAGAAAAAAAGCAGAGCCTTGTTGAAAGGATTTTTTCGAAAATTGTATATGCCTAATAGAGTGCGACCGCCCCCGTAAATAAGCAGATATTATTCTCAAAAAGCAGCTGAAAGCGCGTTGCTTTCCAGTATTCAGCTGACAACATCCGCCCAGGCCCCAGTAGATTAAGCCCTAGTCGCACCACCTTGTCATGCTAATAATGAAGCGCAAAAGTTGTAAACAATTCAAAGTTATCCCTGAGCTAGTACTATTCTTGCTTAGATTATCACCAAAGTTAAGGTGAGATCTTTTATATACACTTTTTAGCAATTTTGTACATTATCGCGCCTTCATTAGCACATGAAAAGTTGTCAGGCACTAGCGTCGGTCTCCATCGGATGGGGTAGTGACTTGATAATGCAAACGCTTCCAGGAGAAAGCAGTCATGATCAAAGAGCGATGCTCCTGGACTCGAGCATCGTCCACGCAGCACGACTAACGCCCTTGAATAGTTGAAATCACCAGTTCCAATCTTTTGAATATGCCTCGGCTGGGTCCCTTGAGCTGCGCACCTACTCGGGATTCCACCTACACAGAGGATCGTCTCCCATAGCGCGACAAAACAAACAAAGGGCAAAAATCTTCAAGCGAGACAGAGCCGAAGCAAACATGCTCGTACAACACTATATGCAAAGACCTTTGCGTTAGCTAGGATAAATGCGAGGACAGGGCAAACACGAATAGAGTGGAAAAAGTGCTGCAATGCCTCTTCTAAGTAAATATCATAGAAATATCAACGTAACTCAGTATGAAGAGACAATATATTTTCATTTGAATCACATATGGCCGACGAAACGTGTGTAGGCCACTGTTCAATGTCCGTAGTAACAGGACAACTAAGCTCGACAAACATAAATTCTAGACCAAACACCCCACTGGTACGCACAGAACATACATATAGACGAGGAGGAAGACTTTGTATAGTAGTAAATATCCTTGCGCAAGAAGGCTAACGCACGTCACACAGCCGCGAAAGTCCTTGAGGCATTTTGGACTCTATCTTAACTTCCAAATATAAATCGATACAAGATGAGTGCCTCCTGATCACGCTGATTTCACTCTCACACCTCGGGTCGATTTCAGAATCTGAGCAGTCGAGGTACACATACAATCTTGTCAGTGTAAGAATTCAGTACGGTTTGCTCTACTTATTATCAGTGGATTGTCCTAAATGTTTTTTTTTTTATTGTTAATAAAAGTGGTTTCACTAGGCTGGTGTAGGAAGTCAATATGGACTCGTATCAGAGCTTCTGAGGAAGGCTAAGATTGCCGGAAAGGTTAGCCGCAAGGTTCGATTACGAAGCATCTGCTCGTCGTGGTTATTCTGTACAAAAATGACACGATGTATTAAACAACCTTCATTTTTATTGGCTGAATATAAAATGGAAATTCACAAGAGAGTATCACGAAGACATTACAAGATATTGCAAACCTTGAGCATAATGGTAACTGTGCAACGAAAAAAACAAAACAGCGGATTTATTTTGCATCCAATATTTGAGAGTAAATCGAAAAGTTGATTTGTGGATGTAAAATAACCTTCGAAAAAGTCACAATAGAGCAGAAAGGGAATTAAAGAACGCCACACAACGTCCAAAGCAAAAATTTATTTGACGACAGATTAAATGAATAGGCTTGGAGGAGCGTGAAAAAAGAAACATTTAGTCCGTATTAAAGAATGTGCCTTTACAACAACCGAAATAAACTACTTATGACGACAAATCCCAGTGAACCTTGTCCTTTATAAAATTAAAGACCGAGACGCTAGAATTTTAGCAAAACCACCCTGGACTTCCAGTAAGCGTAATTGGGGAAAGACGACGGTAGAGATAGCAACGAAGAGGCAGATATAAACGCTGCGAAATTATATCAACGAATTGATGATTTGTATTATGATCATAATAGCAGCTTAATTGGTGCAGTAAAATTCGTTCCATCCCATACACGAGCAATGCCCAGCCCAGATCATGTCCATCCTCAGCATAATCATTCGCCCAGCCAACCAACGAGACAAAAGAAGCTCAAGCCATTTATGGTGTAGCATCAGAAAGAAGACTAAGTGCAAACGGCCGCCCCCCACGGCCCCACGTTGTCTAGGAGGGACTACATGACATATTTCTGGCGACCATCATGGTCTATATGTGCTGCGAATACTATGGGGGCCATATTTATATCATCTGTCCTATTGTGCGATACTCATCCGTTTTTTAGACACACCTCTCTCGGTTCTCCTGTCGATCCCTTGACGGTAAAAATAGATCCTCTCTAGAAGAGGAATCAACAAGCGACTACCGAAGGTAAAAAAACTCAAGCAGCCCCAAAGTAGGGCGGCGATGATGGTATTTACGTGCCTTCGTTGTGTGTGTCACTATGGTGACAGGTCACGCCGAGCCTTGCCGGCTTTTAAAGATGAATCATACATTTCATGCTAGTCGCCACTGCTTTTTTTTACAGGATCACGCATCTCAACATGAATATATATCTCATGATAAGACGGCTAATGACAATAATATTTGAGGCGCCATAGGTCCTACGTGCTGAATAATAGAGGCGACCTATTGATCGGAGCCTCCGATCTGTCCTAATATTGGGCGGAGTACTCATCCCTAGTTCCTCCACTAGCACTCCACTCCCTTCGAGTGCTCTAGTCGACTGATCCGTTGCTACGTGTATAAACTATATTGTCAACACCGGACTTTTTCGCACAGCATCAATTCAACCATACAGCGAAAATGAGCAGTTTTGGTTGCAGAGGACGCGATATAAACGCGGTTCTCCGTGTTGAGCAAAAAGGGTTTTTAAAAAACAAAAAAAAATGGCTGAAAAGTGGACCGATGTGCTTCTCTCCAAACGCAGTATGGCCAATTAAAGGATTATTGTCAAACCACTAACTGTTAACTCCAATTTGACACACGTTCTCTTTTATCCTTTTGAGACCCAATCCCCCCCCCCCCCCCGACAAGATACCTGGCCATTAAAGATGGAACATTAGGAAGTACAATTGATGAAGCATGTACAGGTCAGCGCTCTAATAAATAATTGGCCTCTTCACTGATTTTTAATTTTAAACATGAGACAGACTCAGCAAGCCATCACGTTTACGAACTGCGCCGACAAAAAGTGCAAAACCTCTACACATAATATTTAGGTTGGAAAGGAGTGGACGTTTCTTATCAATTCTGGATAGGAAATGCCGTTATTGGCCAGGTGAATCAATCGTGCGGGGAGCGTGAATTCCAGATCATATTGTAAAGGTCTACTTGGTAACTTGAGTCATCTATTGATATACACAATCTTGTTCTGTATTCTTTTTATGCAGTAAGGGAACTTGCCCCGACGAGGTAATCAAAAACATTTGGTTGATGGGCTTTACAGAGTGCATAATTTGGTTCAAACAGGCTATGCTAGATGTCTGCTGCAAATAGCCGATCAATCAACAAAGCTTTGGGGAAATTATGAAGTGGATTTTTGCATTTTGAATCTTATTTTCCGACTCGGCAATCCATCAACGTGATCGTTTTTACCTCTGCGCAGAAGGGCCAGAGTTTACGACAAGTTGGCCGAGTAAGTACCAGAACTGGTATCGTCATAAAAGCAGCGCTTTGTTTCAGCCAAGACAACGCAAAAACCACTCTTAGCGCAAAAGGATACACGGCAAAGTCGGGGAGCTTCAGTGTGAGTTGAGATTTTATCGCGATCCAACCTACACTCCGCACGTTTGCTCAAAGGGACGGCAAAAAGTAGTGGATAATGATTAGCTATATGTTTGAAGAACCCAGTCTATACCTGTCGGTTAGAACGGCGCAATAATAAAAAAATGTTGGTTGCCTAAATTTATGCCGTGAAAATTATTGATTATGTTTGATCGATAAAACGATAGAAACTTTCCCTCGTTCCAACATAGTAAAATAATCAAGGGGAGACCTCAGTTTCTGCTCCTATAAAAACAACCCGATTCAGACAACGTTTGAAATGACAAATTCGATGGTGCACAGCGGGGGGAACCACAAGGAAGAAAGAAGAAGAGTGAAGAAGGGGGATAATAAAAGGTGTCAAAAAGAAAGAAAAAGATGAGAGGGAGGAAGCGCCACAGGGGAGGGCATCAGAGACGAGAGAGAGGTGATAGATTAAGAAAATAGTTAAGAGAAAATTTAATGGAGTGAGCTGAGTGAAATGAAAGTTAAGGATTGCAGAGATATGATGGTCTAAGCGATTATGCTTTTCGTTGGTGTGCAAGTTTTTTGAAAAGGGAAAAGAAAAAAGTTGATACCGCACAGGAAGATACAATTGGCCCAACCCCCGCGAAACCCCCCCTCCAATCCAGAATGAAT